>CABHPR010107322.1:0-11028 GCA_902168415.1 Peromyscus melanophrys
GTGTGTGTGTGTGTGTGTGTGTGTGTGTGTGTGTGTGTGTGTAAATGCAGGTAACTGCAGAGGCCCAAAGAGCACAATTAGATCCCCTGGAGTCACAGGCAGGTGTGAGTCACCTGATGTGGATGCCGGGAACCCAACCCAAGTCCTTATCCACGGAGCCATCTCTCCAGCACCAAAGAAGAAGAAATTGCTTTAGGGAGTGATCAGGGCCATAAAAGGTGCTGACGGCAGAGAGGAGACCAAGAGGCCAGGAACTCTGTTCCTGAGTTGAGCAATGTGGTGTGTTTAGTGTGTGGTATCTTGCATGCTCTCTACGGGCCTTCATTTTTTCCCTATCTCTTCCCAGCTGTGCAATGGTCTGACCCAGGGTGTGTCCCTAGGATCCAGAACAGAGTCTGGCGCATAGGAGGTGTTCAAGGAGTAGCCATCAAGTGTTTCTTGAAAAGGAAAAAAAAAAAACAAAAACAAAAAACGTGGAAGCCGGACACGTGGCACACACCTTTAATCCCAGCACTTGGAAGGCAGAGGGAGACGGATCTCTGAGTTTAAGGCCAGCTTGGTCTATATAACAAGTTTCAGGCCAGCCAGGGCTATATAATTAGGACCTATCTCAAAAAGCAATCCACAAAACAAGAAAAATAAAATTATATTTCCAAATTTCTCTTTGTATAAAGAAAACTTGCTTTTGTATTTGGGTACAGGAAGTAATGATGTAATAGTAAAGAAAAAACTGATATAGGGTCTCCTTATGGAGTGCAAGCTGCCCTTGAATTCTCAATTTTTCTGCCTCAGGTCTTGCATGCTAAGATTATAGGAGAGCATCCCATGCCCAGCTAAGATTTTGAATGATTTATTCAAAATTAGGCAAAGGTTTAACCTCACCATATCCATAAGAGGGGATGGCGCAATGTGTGAGCCACTTGCTGCTAGGCCTGGGGACCTGAGTTCAATCCTTGGAATCCACATGGTAGAAGGAGAGGGCTGACCCCCAAAAGTTGTCCTCTGAACACCACACACCCATACATCCCTTCCCCCAACACATACACCGTGACATATGCACAGTCTCTCCAGCACAAAGTAAGTGTAAATAAATAAATAACTGTAAAATATATTTTAAAGGAGATGGTAGCAATACGATGATGTTTGACGCTTTATTTAGAATGGTGTGTGGTGTTTAGTAGGTGCTCAACATGTGCTTTGTAGATCTGAAAGAGTCACACAAATCAGACCCCACAGCGGCATGGCAGGCTGTTCCAGATAAGTAAGTCATTGGAACAGCCTGTTCCATCTGCTTGGGAAGGGATTTGCTGTGCTCTCCCTCTATGGTCACGCTTCAGTCTCATGGTTCACCCAGTCTCACTTTAAATACCAGAAAAAAAAAAAACCTGAACCATTCCTGGGGGTTAGATTTCCAACCAAAAGCACTCAAATGCCTCTCAGGGTTGGAAAAGGGGCCATAATATATCTGGATCAGTGTTGCTATTATTCTTGTTTTATAGTAAAATGATATAACTCTGAGAGCCAAGCCAGATGTGCAAGGTGACTCACACCTGTAATCACAGCATTCCAGAAGCGGAGGCAGGAGGATGACTAGCCTGGGCAACATAGAGAGCTCCAGACCAGCCTGCCCTATAGAATGAGACCTTCTCTCTCCTCCTCCCCGACCACTACCAAATATAATAACTTTGTACGTACTACCTCGTTTCTTTGTTTAGACTCTATGGCTCAAACATCACTCCTTTGTGGACCTACACTCGATACACCTCCCTAGACCTACTTTGTCTTCTTAGTTATCCTGAGAGTGGAAACGGCTTGGAAAGGCCATATTGTTGCAATCTAGATATTTGGCTCCAAAGGTTAACTAGGAAGCTCCCAGGAGGTTTAAAGCAGGTAAAGATCCCATTTTCAAGGAGATTGGCCTTTAACAAGGGAAAAAATGTGCTGAGGGAAGAGAGTTAGAAGGGGGTGGGATAAGCAGTTGGAGCCGAGAGTCCATCTGGATTATCGCTAAGCAGCCCTGGCCTGTAGCCAAGGCTTCTGAGTTAATATTTCTCCTTTGTTGTTCAGGATTAGGCAACAGGCAGCCTCCTGCTAGTCTGCAGCTCTTCCTGCCCCCGGACCCACAAGGTTTGACCCTCAGCCTTTCCGCTTGTAGATGGGCGGAACTGATTACAGTTGGGCCCTGGTGTATTGACACCAGATATCAGGAGGAAATGCCAGGGTGGTAATTAAAGTTAAGATACTTTGGAAATTGGCATTTGGGGGAAGCTTCTAGATGTTACAAAATGCTAAGAACTTGAAAGACAAATATTTAAAGAAAAGCTTCGAGGACAGACTTTTCCAAATAGGGGCAGAGTTTGCATTAGCATGCTGAGTCTATTATTCTTATTATTAATTATTATTCCATGTAGATTAGTGCGGTGACAGGGAACGAACAGCTAATCAGGAAGGACAGAATGTTCACGTGTGACAGCAGGAGAATGGGTTCTTAAGTCTGCAAGCGTGCCCTCTGAGATGACTCAAAGCACAATGCTGCAAACTCCCCCTTTGTATCCTTGTCTTCACGGGGGCAGTAACATCTCTGTAAGTGACTGTACCTGACTGGCCTGTCATTATTTTTAACACATACACTTGCCACTTCCTAATATTAGACATTGTGCTAACTGCTTTGCATATGTTATTCCCTTTTATTCTTTATACACGCGCCGCCGCGCAGACCCCCCCCCCCCCCCGAAAAAAAGCAGGAGGAGTTATTAACGTTCTTACTTCATACAGAGAAAACAGCCTTAATCCCTTGGTCAGGCACAGCATCCAGAGAATGGGCAATGAATCACCAAGGAAGAGGAACAAACACAGTTAAGGGCCACTTCACAAAGGTAAAATGTACTTAGCTGGAATAACAGGATGCTCAGGTCAGGAAGGTGCTCTCAGATGTGAGGGCTCTTTGAATAAGAAATAAACACAGGCACATTCCCATTTCCATTCACATTCTGTTTCCTTCCATGAGCTGAGTATTGTGTTGGGACCAAGAAGAATGAACAGATGCAGGTCTCCTGCTAGTGAGAGACAGACAGCTCAAGCCTTTGTGGTATAAAGCAGGGCTTTTAAAGAAAGCTTTTCCAAAAGGGGCAATCTTCTGAGCAGGCCGGCCTGCTTCCATGGAAATTCTAAGGCTCTGCAATCTGATTTTCTTTTCCTTCCTTTACTGAGGTGAAGCTGTGCACCCACGGGTTCTGAGACACCAAAGGCGAGGTGTTTATCAGGCCTGGGGAGTTGCCATGGCTTCCTGGGGGGGAGGTGACAGCTGAGGTGTCACATCAGCAGTTACTTCATCTCCTTGCAGTAGGATCCTTGTGCACAAGGTGTGAGCGAGCACTGACCTATTTAGGATGCTAAGACACCATGGGAGCACAAGATTGTATGGGACTAGGGTAGGGCAAAGAGAAAGGCAGGAGCCAGAGTGTGCAGATCCTAAAATACTGCGGGAAGAAGTTGAGAAGTTTGGGGATGCTTTTTAAATGGCCTTGGTTTTTATTATTTTAATATTATTTATAATGTTTATCATTGGTAAATATATTATTTATTCATTTTATATTAATATTAAATAGACTCACATAATATGTATGTTTTATAAATACTATTTATTTGGGGGGTTTGACAGGGTGTTAGGTAGCTGAGGCTGGTCTCAAACTTCTGACTGTCCTGCCTCTACCTCCCAAGTGCTGGGATTTCAGCTATGCCCACCCTGCCCAGCTTGAAAACTGTTACTCTTTGCCTCATATTCATCAAGTCTGTTATTTTAAATAGGAAGCCTTTAAACATGTTTTCTATTTTATCTCAAATTTGATTGAGCCCTGATTTTGTAGTCTGGCTCTCTATCCAGGAATTCAAGACAATGAACTGTTTTAAAAGCACCTTCCTTTGTGTGAAACGCTGGACGTGTGGAAAACTCACCCATACTTTCCTTTGGTTGTGCCGCTTCATATTTTCATGATGGAGAACTTTCTAATTGGTTCCTGTTTTCATGGTGTGGGGGATCGAATTCAGGGCCTTACATAAGCTATGCAAGGTCTTTATCACTGGGTTAAACCCCCTAGCTCACACACACACACACACACACACACACACACACACACACACACACAGTTTCAATTTGTAACTCAGGATGGCCTGGAACTTGGCGTATAGAGAGTAGTGCAGACTGGTCTCAAACTTGAGGTCCTCCTGCCTCAACCCCCAAGTGATGAATCTAATTGCCTTTAATACTTACAAATTTATTAATTTAAAATATTTTTATCAATAAAATATAATTATTCTATAATTATTAAAGTGAAGTAATAAAATTTTGAGTTATAAACTTACCTGGGCTGGGTGTAGAATCAGAGGCAAGAGGATTTCCGTAAGCTTGAGGCCAGTCTGGTCTTTGAACCTAGATGTGGACACACACCTATAATTCCAGTACTTGCGAGGTAAAGACAGAAGGATAAAAGCACTCAAAACAAAACAAAATAAAACGAAGCACACAGCCTTTACAACATTTCTTGTTGACATAGATATACAACATTCTTACAGGAATCTGAATTGAATCACTCATAAAAAATCCTAATTGAATGGAGAACTGTACATATGCAAAAAGATGAATTCATTTTAGGGAAAGAAGAAAATGAATAAGCAGAGAAGGGTAATCTAGAAAAGCATTAGTGTGAATCTATTGGCCATTTGGAGTCAAGCAATTTATCCGATGAAGCGGTTATCTGTATTTATGAAACTGGCAGAAAATGTTGGCAATCTTCATTTTTTTTTTTTTCTCTTGCGGGTCATCTTCCTTAATGTCCTGGACGTCTGAGGGCAAACAGAAGGCTAGCAGAGTGTAACAGCTCAACTTGGAATCCGAGCACTCAGGAGGCTGAGGCAGAAGGAAGGTAAAGACCAGTGTAGACTCCTAGGAAAACCCAATCTCACCAAACAGACCAAACCCCGGGGCCAGGGGTCTCTAATCTTATTGTGTTCCAGAGCCATCTGAGAAACTGAAAAACATCCACACTCGGGCATTTTGTTCCCAGCCATTACCCATCCAACACAGCTGGTTCTGTGTAGAACCCGGTACCATATTTTTATTGTGACAAAAACACACAAAGGGCTGAGGATGTAGTATTGTTGGTAGAATGCCTGCCTAGCCCTAGCGAGGTCCTGTGTTCTGTGTAGACCAGACATGGTGGTTCACTCCTGTGGTCCTAACACTTGGGGAGGAAGGTGGGAGAGGACCAGCACTCTAAGATCATCGTCTGTTACACAGGGAACCCAATGCCTGCCTTTAGTGGCACCAAGTTCATTAATGATTTTGTAAAACTATAACAGTCACCCAAACAGAACTCTGGGAGAATTTCTGATGAGAATACAGCTACAGCTCAGTGCTACCGTGCTTGCCTACTGAGCCGAAAACCCTAGGTTCAATCTCCAGTTCAAAACCAAAATAAAACAACAAGGAAACCAAATATAATTCCTGTACCTGGCAAACAGGAGCCGTTCTCCATTCCCCTGCCTCCGTGATCTTATCCGTCTCACACTATCTCACACAACGTCTTGGAGACTCATTCACGTGGCAGCGTGAATGAGAATGTCCTTTTTTCTTTTTCAAGCTGAATAATGCCTGTGGTATGTATTTATATATTTTGTTTACCCATTCATCTATCAGTAGACCTTTGGGTTGTTTCTATTTTTTGGTTGTTACCAACATAAATGACATAATTATCTAGTCAAGTCCCTGACCTCAGTTGTTGTTGATATGCACTTGTGAGTGGAAGCGCGGTATCGATTTTTATTATACCATATGCTGAATTTCTGAGGCATTTCCATTTTTTTCCATAGCAGCTGCACTATTGTCTTTGGCATAGATTTCAATTTCTCAATATCCTCCCCAATTTAAGTAAAACCTTAAATTTTACATATCATTTGATACTACTTAGTTTTTGTGATTTCATCTGGTTTTTGAGTGTTTCTTAAGCAATCAAAAGATTAGTTTGTTTTTATTTTATGTGTAGGAGTGTTTTGCCTGCATGTGTATTTGTACACTGCACGTATGCAGTGCCCATGGAGGCCTTAAGAGGGCGTCAGATCCCCTGGAACTGGACTTACATTGGTTGTTACCTACCATGTGGGTGCTGGGAACTGAATCTGGGTCCTCTGCAAGAGCAACAAGTGCCCCAAACAAGCTCTCCAGCCCCATGCTGTTTTCGGAGACAGGGTTTCACTGTAGCTCAGGCTGGCCCCCAATTCACTGTGTAGCCAGGGCTGCCCTTGAGTTCCTGATTTTCCTGCTTCCACCACTTAAGTGCTGGGATTGCAAGTGTGCTATGGGACATCTGGTTTCATTATCCTGTACGTCTAGGTTTTGTGATTCATTTTAGTGTAGTACGAACACTTTTACACGTACCTTCTCTGGCTGTAAAGGCAGTTTGTAATGATTGAGAACCTACAGTTCATGTAATCCATATTTTTCCATCCTTCACAGAGCTGAGATTGCTAATGGGGCCACATTAGCAGTAGTGCCTGAACTGTTCCTAGCTCTTTCACTGTACAAGTCTACTTTCCTCTGCTCTGTCCTGCCCTGGTATGTGTCTTGATGGCTCTGCAGGAGCTATGCAGTCACTGATGTAGTCACCATAGGAGCCACTGGAGGGCAGCAGCTCCCTCTCACCTCTGACCCTACTTTGGAAGTGGTGTCCTCAGGCCAAGAGCATTCCTGAAGCAGCTGCTCATAGCAGTTTCTTGACAACTGTACAGAAACAGAGAGGTTCTCTTTCTTCCACACTTCGTTGTCCTTTGTCACAGGGATTTTCTAGAATTCCTAGATTAGTATCTAACTGAAAAAATGGAGGGAAAAAAAATGACCCTGGGGGTGGGGAGATGGCTGTTTGTCAAGGGCTTGTTGAGCAAGCATGAATACTTCAGTGTAAAAGCCAGGCACACCAGCAGGTATCTCTAACTTCAGTTGCGTGAGGAGAGGGCTTGAAACACCCAGGTCTGGAAAATTCATTGGCCAGTGACCCTGCCTCAAATAATAAGGCAGCAGCTAAGGAGGCAGAGGCAGGCGGATCTCTGCGAGTCTGAGGCCAGCCTGGTCTATATGGTGAATTCCAGGCCAGCCAATGCTATATAGTCTGTCTCAGAAATGCTATATATATATATATCTGTCTCAGAAAACAACCCCAACAAAACACAACAACAAACAACAAATCGGCGGGGCTGGAGAGATGGCTCAGTGGGTAAGAGCACTGGCTGCTCTTCCAGAGGACCTGGGTTTGATTCCCAGCACCCACATGGCAGCTTACAACCATTCATAACTCCAGTGCCAGGAGATCTGACTCCCTACTCTGGCCTCCAAGTGCACTGCGCAAACAGAGTGCATAGATACACATGCAGATAAAACACTGAGACGTATACAATAAAACTAAATAAAATTCTTATAAAAATAAGGTAACAGAACTCAAGATGTGGCTGAGTTGGTAGAGCACTCGCCTAATATACATCAAGCTGTAGTCTCAGTTCCAAGCACTTCCTAAAAGATGGTGGGGTGGTTTATACCTGCAATCCCAATGCTCAGGGAGTTGAAGTACAATCAGAAGTTCAAGGTTATCCTTAGCTACATTGTGAGTTCCAGGCCAGTATGATCTCCATGAGATTCTGTCTAATAACAGACAAAATAACAACAAAATAATAAGGTGGAGAGAGACGGAGAAAAATACTTGCTATCAACCTCTGGCTTTCACAGGCACGTGTGTTCAGATACACATATGCAAATAAAGGAAAGAAATGACCCTGATACCCTATAGCTGGCAGCTCACAGCTAGCCTCACAGCGTTCCCTCACCAAAGGTAAACAGTTTTCACCCGGTAACAACAATCGTCAGACAAGGTCACTCGGTTGCCTTGGGGAAACAAGGCAATCATGAGACCACGCTATAATCATGTCAATACGGACACAGAAAAGGACATTAAAACAACCACAAAATCAGCCTTCCTGTTCTAGCTACGTGAGTGGCCCTGGTGTTCCAAGCTGGCCTCCAGCTGTTGTGTCCATCCTCATTCTCTGCTGCCTCATTCCTTCATCCCTTCTCACACTCCTCAGGCTAGCTGACGGCAGAGTAATGGCTGAGGTCTCCATGATGCGTTAGTTCATTGACAATGTGCCTGGGTGACTCTTTTTTCTTTTTCTTTTTGGTTCTTTGAGATAAGGTTTCTCTGTGTAGCCCTGGCTGACCTGGAACTCGCTCTACACTATCGGACACAATATCCTGAGATAGCTATCAGGGACCCCTGTGTCCTCTCTGATCTAAGCTGGGCAAAGTTGAGTCAATTAAACATTCACTCAGAGTAACTCATTTCCAGAGCCAAGGGACTAACAGTAGCTGTTTGGTATCTAAGCATCCCAGCTAGCAGGGGGTCCTGAGCAGACCACTTGCCCCCCCCACCCCTTTTTTTTTTTTGATTTTTCGAGACAGGGTTTCTTTGTGTAGCTTTGTGCCTTTCCTGAATCTAGCTCTATAGACCAGGCTGGCCTCGAATTCACAAAGATCTGCCTGCCTCTGCCTCCCGAGTGCTGGGATTAAAGGTGTGCGGCGGCACCGCCACCGCCGCCGCCGCCGCCGCCGCCGCCGCCGCCACCGCCACCGCCACCGCCAGCACCACCACCTGGCTCCACTTGCCCCTTTAAGTGTTTCATAGTTTTTAACCCTTGACCCTCCAGCTCTGCCCTGCCTCCAGCTTCCACACAAGCCTGCTTGTTCAGCCTTTCCATGAATCCTGTAAGGTCATCGCATTCTTCTAGCAACTTCTTTTCTGTGTGAGCTGCCAGAATGTGTTTATAATTTTCTGTCACCAAAGAGACTTAATAGATATCTTTGGAGGTTAAAGATGGCTTGGAAATTCTCTCTGTTCTACATTCGGTGATAAGTGACGGAGAGAACTTGCTTTAAAACTCTGTTGCTCGAGTTTGAGCCCAGTTTTACCACTACTAATTTCTCATCTATTAAACGGTGATAATCATAGCAGCTACCTCAAAGGCTTGAGAGAAATGTGTAATGACTGTGGAACAGTGCCAGGCATGTAGACTGTGAACCCAATAAATATTATTCCTGTTTTTTTTTTTTCTTTCCCACCGAGACAGGGTTTCTCTGTATAACAGCGTCTGTCCTAAAACTCACTTTGTAGACCAGGCTGGCCTCAAACTCACAGAGATCCACCTGCTCTGCCTCCTGAGAGCTGGGGTTACAGACATGCGCCGCCACCATCCAGCTTATCCCTTCCTGTTTTTATCACCAGTATTTCTATTCAGTTAAAGTTATTCTAATTATGAAGGGACTGTACACTCACAATGCTTCTGAGATGGGTTCTTCCCTTGTAACCCACAATGATCTTTAATTTGCAATACTCTGCCTTAATCTCCCAAATTCAGGGATTACAAGCATGTACAGCTACACCTGGTTTTACATTGACAATTTTTTAAAAAGATTTATTTATTTATTATGTACACAGAAGAGGGCGCTAGATCTCATTACAGATGGTTGTGAGCCACCATGTGGGTGCTGGGACTTGAACTCAGGACCTCTGGAAGAGCAGTCAGTGCTCTTAACCTCTGAGCCATCTCTCCAGCCCTTACATTGACAATTTTTAAAAATATTACATTTGTTTGTGTGGGACAGTGCGGGGAAGGGGGAGGTTGCAGGTGCCACAGCACACATGTGGAGGTCAGGGGACAACTTGCAGAAATTGGTTCTCTCCTTCCACTATGCAGATCCTGGGAACTGAACTCAGGTCATCGGGATTGGCAGCAAGTGCCCTTCTTTAATAAGCCATCTCGATGACCCCACAGTGATCATTTCCAAATGTGATCCTCATAGTTTTAACTCAACTTTTGGATGCAGTTGTGGTGGCACACATCTGTAATCTCAGGGTTTGGAAGGTTGAGGGGGGAGGATGGAGAGGTGGAGATTATCCTGGCCTACACAGTAAGACCCTATCTCAAACATAAACCAATAGCTGGGCATAGTGACACACGCTTCTGATCCCAGCAATTGAGAGGCAGATTTCTAGCTCAAGACCAGTCTGGTCTACAGAGCAAGTTTCGGGCCACCCAAGACTATATAGTGAGACTCTGTCTCAATATGCAAATAAAAAGGGACTGGGAAATGTCTCAATCAGTAAAGTGCCCCCCGTGAGGGGCTGAGTGCCCGAATGTGGAACCCTAGCACCCACATAAAAAGCCAGGTGTGGCCGGGCAGTGGTGGCGCACGCCTTTAATCCCAGCACTTGGGAGGCAGAGCCAGGTGGATCTCTGTGAGTTCGAGGCCAGCCTGGGCTACCAAGTGAGTTCCAGGAAAGGCGCAAAGCTACACAGAGAAACCCTGTCTCGAAAAGACCAAAAAAAAAAAAAAAAAAAAAAAAAAAAAGCCAGGTGTGGTGGCATGCCCCTGTAATCCCAATTGCTGATAAGGCAGAGATAGGTGGACCCCAGCGGTTCTCAGGCCAAGCAGCCTGGTTGAGTGGGCTAGCTCCAGGCTCAGTGAGAGACCCTGACTCAAAAACAAGGTCGAGAGTGATTGAGGAAGACACCTGACGTCAACCTAGCCTCCACTTTGTGCCTGCATACACACATGAACATGTGTGCACACATGATGAATAAGTAACGAGTGACAGTCCCTTGAGAAGCCCACATCCACACTTGGGTGAGTTTTATCTTTTCCCTGAGGTTCCCCTTTCTGTTAACTCTCATGATTAAGTTGATGATAAAAATCTCTTCTGTGAGGACCAGTGAGATGGCTTGGGAGTTGGGAGGATAAAGAAACTTACTGGCAAGCCTGATGACCTGATTTGATTCTCAGAACCCACGTAGTAGAAGAAGACCAACTGCTGAAAGTTGACCTCTGACCTCTACAGGTAGGCCCACATCCAACACACTCACATGCATGCAGGAAAGTACACACGCACACACACACACACACACACACACACACACACACACACACACACA
>CABHPR010107322.1:21880-34279 GCA_902168415.1 Peromyscus melanophrys
GTGTGTGTGTGTGTGTGTGTGTGTGTGTGTGTGTGTGTGTGTGTGTGAGACAAGTGTGGGGGATCAGGGAAGGTACCCACAAAGGCCAGCGGAAGGCACCAATCCCCGGACTGAGAACCATTCTGGGCATTATTAAAAGGACTGAATGACCTGTCTTGGCTTTGTATCTTATTAGTGCTCAAACAGCTAATTATAAGCGGTAGAAACTTACTTGTTAAAGGGTCTCTGCATAACTCCTTAAAAAGCACACCACAAATGCCTGTGTGTTTGCATCTTTCTCCCTCCCTCTTTTTATTTTATTTTTGTGTGTGTAGGTAGGTCAGATGTCAACATTAGATGTCTTCTCCAATTGCTTCTGTATTTAATTTTTTAAAAAAGCAACAGAAAACCAGTCTTTCACTGAGCTGTGAGCTCACTAATTGTCTAGACTGGCCAGCAAGTCCCAGGGATCCTCCTTCCTCTGCCTCCCCCACACTGGCATTGTAGGTGCACTGGCTTTTTGCTGAGCCATCTTCTCAGCCCCATTCTCTCTTTTTTAAGAGGTGCAGACATCTTCTGATGGGCTCAAACCGTCCGCTTGCTGGAGCCTCCTGAGCAGCTAAGACAACAGGTACACACCACGGCACCTGACTCAGTGCTCTCATATAAGGCATCTTCCTTTGCCTTCCAGTTGCACTGTGAGGTTTCAAAAGCCCACCTGCAGCAATACACGTCTCCCCACAGGGCCACACCCCCTAATCCTTCCCAAACAGTTCCACCAACGGTGGACCAAGCGTTCAAACATAGGAGCCTGTGAGGGCCAGTCTCACTCACAACACCACAGCTATATTTTCTAGGGAAACTTGTCTATGACCTAGAAGAGAGGATGTATTGTCACAGCTCAGCTTCAGAAGAATTATGCTACCAAGATGTTATTTTAGACTTCAATTCTCTCCCTTGTGTGCCTTTCTCTAAATAGGTAAAGTTTTGAACTCACAGTGATTTAAATGCTAGTATATGGCAAAAGTTAAAAAAAAAAAAGACATACAGTGAAAACTGTCAGAATTTCAAGTGAGGACCTCAAGACTTGGCTGAGTCACTACAGCCAGAGAGAGCTGCGGAAAACCCACTCATTGACTGACAAAGGGTGCAAAGAACTAACCTGGTTGTAGACATATGTCAAATGTCCCCTAATGTCCACATGTTAAGACTTGGTCCTGAGCATGTGTTATTGGGGACTAACTGGTGGGGCCATTAAGAGGCAGGTCTTTAAGTCACTGAGAGCATGCCTTTCAAGAGGATTGTGGGGTTCCAGTTGTTGTGGGATATTTGATTGCATTGTGAATCCCCAAGCCCGTGTTAATAAAATCAACCTTGGATCAGGGTGTGGAGCCAGCAACTAGTTGACAGGGATTAGCCATAGAGAGTATGGAGGAGCCAGGAGTACAGAGAGTATAGAGAGACACACAGGGAAGAGTAAGGAGGGACTTAGACATTCTCGGTCTTTTTTGGTTTGGGTCAAGAGGTGAGATGCACTCTTGCTGTGTCTCTGGCCAAAAAGGAAGGTCAGCTGGTTGCTTCTCAGCTTCTCTGATCTAGCAGGTGTTCACCCCAATATCTGATACCAAGTCAATAGAACAGCTTAGTTAACAACTTTTGGAGTCTGGCGTGCAGCTCGAGATCACACTAGCCTCTTCTCCTGCTGTGGCCTGCCAGCTTGGACTTCTTCCACTGCTGCTGCCAAGCACAATGGCCCTGAGGACCTCACATCCCCACCACCACAGTCATCACAGCAGATTCGGTAAGACATCTGAGAAGTCCTTAAGGAGAAGCTAAGCAATATCAAAGGAAAAAAGAAAGAAAGAAAATCTTTCCCACATTAAGAATGGCAAGTATCACAATGCAGGGAGTTAGGACTCTGTATAGTGCTAGACTAGATGGCTTGAAAATGGAAAAAAAAAATGAAGGGTAACTGACTTAGTGAGGACTGACATAATGCTGATTATAATTACTATCGGTTTGGTAACTCATATTTTATCCTTAGAAAAGTGGTTTGATAACTATGCCAAATATGATAATTTACTGATAAGATACAAGCCTTAGAAAGACCTACTAATGGAAATAATAAAAATACTCAGACAAAGACAGAGGACTTTAGACAAGAACCTACCATACCACTGCAGGATGAAACTGAGGAGGAGTGCCCAAAGTTATCAGAAAACCTACTTTAGTTTATCCAGATACTATACAAGAATGCCTAGCAGATGATAGGCATCCCTGTGGTTATATAAAAGTTAAATGGAGGGCTGGAGAGATGGCTCAGAGGTTAAGAGCACTGGCTGCTTTTCCAGTAGGTCCTGAGTTCAATTCCCAGCAACCACATGGTGGCTCACAACCATCTATAATGAGATCAGGTCCCCCCTTCTGGCCTGCAAGCATACATGCAGGCAGAACACTGTATACATAATTAATAAATAAATCTAAAAAAATTAAAAAAAAAGTTAAATGGAATCCTATAGAAATATTACATTACAGGAGATTGAAAGAAGCAGTCATTTCATATGATATGCATTCACCCTATGGGAATCAGATGCTAAATTCATGGGCAACTCAGAAAGAATTATCCCTCAAGACTAGAAAGATTTAGTTACAACAATATTAGAATCTGATCCTCAGTTGGCATGGGTAACGTGGTGGACAGAGGAAGCCAGGGCCATAGAACAACAAAATAGGGCTAGAGGCAGTAATATTTCCCAAGATCAGTTTCTTGGTGAAAGCCAATATGCTGATTTGCAAAGACAGTGTGAACTGGATGATCACACTTTGGACCTAGCAGCTTTAAATGCTTGGGGCAGGTTGAAGAATAAGAAAAAAGGTCTGAGTCATTCATTAAAATTATACAAGGCCCAAAAGAAGCATTCATTGATTTTTTTTTTTTTTTTTTTTTTTTGGTTTTTCGAGACAGGGTTTTTCTGTGTAGCTTTGCGCCTTTCCTGGAGCTCACTTGGTAGCCCAGGCTGGCCTCGAACTCACAGAGATCCACCTGGCTCTGCCTCCCGAGTGCTGGGATTAAAGGTGTGAGCCACCAACGCCCGGCTGATTTTTTTTTTTTTTTACAAAGATTGATTCAATTGTAAATAGGATAGTATCAGATCCAGAAGTCAGATGAATATTAATTGAATCTTTGGCCTTTGAAAATGCTAATTCAGAATGCAAAAGGGTGATTAGGCCTTTAAAGGCAAGATCAGCACCAATAGATGAATGGATCAGAAATATGGCTGATATTGGATCTCACACTTATGAGGCTGCTTTGATAGGAGAAATAATATCTAGAAATTCTAAGAAAAACAAAAAAGTCAGATGTTTTAATTGTGGCAAATAAGGTCATTTGAAAAGGGATTGCAGGCCAGAAGTTCCTAGAAACAATGTCTTTTTCTGGAGATAATCCAAACCAAAGTTCCCAGCCTTCTAGGGTATGCAGAAGGTGTGGCAAATGCAGGCATTTGACTAATGAATGCCGATCAACAAGGGACAGGCAAGGTAACCCTTTGTCATTGGGAAACACCCTAGGGGGCCTCCCGCAGGCCCTAATATCAAATTTGGTTCAATCATTCCCTGCCAGCATCAGAGAAACTCATCCACAGAGCAATTAAAAGACTTAATACCTAGTCAGGCCGTGGTAGCACACACCTTTAATCCCAGCACTCGGGAGGCAGAGGCAGGCGGATCTCTGCGAGTTCAAGGCCAGACAGACAGAGAAACCCTGTCTCAAAAAACCAAAAAAAAAAAAAAAAAAAAAAAAAAAAAAGACTTAATACCTGTTGTTAAAAACCACACTGCTCTGGGTGTGATCGAGGACAAAACAGCTTCAGTAGATACAACAAAAACTTCAAGAAAGACCAAAAAAGAAATATTTTGGCAAACTGCTATAGGTGATCAGAGCAGAGACTAAAAATACAAATAAATGGTATTGAAATCGTAGGTTTATTGGACAGAGGCACAGAAACATAACATTAATTTCACCCAAATCTTGGAATACAGATTGGCCTCTTCAAGAGGTAAATATTCAACTTCTAGGGATTGAGACCTGATCTCAGGTAAAACAAAGTACAAGATAGGGTGAGGGCATAGGGCCAGAAGGCAAAAACATTTTGCCTTAAAGAAGAAATAACCTGCCAAAAAAGGAACTCCCCAAAGTTAGAGTTGAGCCAGAGTTTTGTTTTTGTCTTTCCAGGAAGATAGAGGCATACAACTAAGGAATATAAAGATCACTGGACAAAGGAGACAGCTGAAGAAGAAGGATGAGACATTAAGAGAAAATATTCCAAGAAAAAGAATAAGTTGGCCTAATGTCATAGCACACCTCTAATAGAGTAGAATTTCATAAATCTTCCCAAATGCTTGGTTTTGCTGCTCTCTACAAACATAAAAGGCAAATTGTCTTATTGTGGTCCCAATTCAATTAAAATTCAAAGCTGGCTTTGGAGTTGGAGCATGGCTCTCTCCTTCTCTAAACCCACACATGCTTGTTAAAGGAAAATCCAAAATCTCTGTATTATGTCAGATGAGCCACCTGGTATGGAAGAGAAGAAAACCAACATTAAGGGACTATTCTATTGTCAATAACCCCATAATTCTTTGGTTTTTATTTTGACTCTTTAAAACTTTTCTTAAAATATAAATATTATCTCAAAATCTATAAGATTTTATATATATATACTTTCTGCTGGAATATTAGTAGTCATACAGAGTACTAACTAATTTTAGAAATAAACTTCATCTTACTTCCTGTACTTGTTTCTGGGTTTGAGTCTGAAGCAGTAATTAAGAACTAAATTTGTGTACTCTGGATGTACTTAACAGATTGTGGTCCTCTAACCTTTGGAAGATCTGCTGTATATGGCATTTAAAATGTTTAAGTTTCTGCAATTAACTGTATTCATTCCTAACAGCAACCTTTCAGGTCTCCAAAAAGATGATGGGGCCCTGCAATGACAAATCCACCTGAACTGTGATAATGCCATTAAGCTGCCAAACACCACCCAGTTTTGAACTACAAACTGCTCAGGGCAGCTTAAAAGCAGCTAGCTCAGAGGGCCCAGCCTCACAGACTATGCCATCCAGGATATCAGATAAGCTCTGCAACTTCCTCATCACACAGAGACTGGACATCAAATGATACAGCTAGCTATCCCGAGACTTGACCATTATCCCAATTTTATCAGGATCCTCTAAAGATGCCATTGTCCCCAGACAACAGTAAGTAATTTTAAGAACACAACACCCACATTCCCAAGAGGTGGTTGGTTTTTGGTCATTTGGTGGATTATGGATGTTTGTCATTGTTTAGGGGGTTAGTTGCAAATTGCTATTGGTCATGGTCAGGGAGGAAACTAAACAAAAGAGTTTGGACTAAAGGGTTTCTTTCTTTCTTTTTCCTTCCTCTATCCTTTCTCTCCTATTTAGTGTTGAAAAAAATAGGGATAGGGATGAGAAGAAAAAGGGAAAATAGGAATGGTAGGATAAACGGGTAGATTATTGAACCCACTAAAAAGCAATTACTAGTTTCAAATATTTCACATTGCTATGGATATTTGTGTATTTTGATACAAATTTAAGGTTATTTTTGTTATAACATACTGTATATTTATTTCTACTCTTATTTAAGGTATTGTACCTATGCAGCTCATTTAAAAATGTTATCGAAATTTCCTCAGGGGCCTACCCTGAGGAGGTTTCTCCCAGAGTCCTGGGGAAGACGCTACTAATGGCGGGGGTAAGCTGAGGGAATGAATCTAAGTACATCGAACTCTTTCATCCGTCCGCTTTATTCCTCTGATATTTGTTTCTAAATACACAGCTTCAGTTCTGTACTCATGCTTAGCTCCTCTCTGTCCCTTTTCCTCCTGTCCTATACTAGTTCTGACGAAGCTCTTTTTGCCTCATCCTCATATTCATCTTCATTTCTCTCTATCTTGGTTCATTCCTGTAACACTAATCTTGGGGTCCAGCTGTAACATGAATCTTAAAAGGTCTTATTAATAATAAAAAAAACCCAGAGCCAGATATTGGGGTGAATGCTGAAAGATCAGAGAAACAGAACAAGCCATAGCCAACCTCACCTCGCCAATTCCTCAGCCAATCCTGTTTCCATGAATCCTAAGACTAAAATCCTGAGTCCTCACCCCTGAGGGTCTCAGTTGAACTGCTTAAGAAGCCTCTAGTTCCTGGTCTTCACACCTTATATACCTTTCTGCTTCCTGCCATCACTTCCTGGGATTAAAGGTGTGTGTCCTTCCTAAGCAAAGACATACGATCTCAAGTGTTGGGTTTAAAGGTGTGTGCCACCCCGCTTGGCTCTGTTCCCAGCGTGGCCTTGAATTCACAGAGATCCAGACTGATCTCTGCCTCTTGAGTGATAGGATTAAAGGCATGTATGCCACCACTGTCTGGCCTCTATGTCTAATCTAGTGGCTGGCTCTGTCCTCTGATCCCCAGATAAGTTTATTAGGGTACATAATATTATTGGGGTGCACAATATATCACCACACCTTCCCGTTCCTCTTCTGGAACCAGTCTACCCCTTGCAAGCAGTGATTCTCCTCTAATCCAATGAAAGACTTCCAAGGTACCCACAAGAGCAGTAAGTCAGCTTCATTTGCACCCCAAAAAGGGAGTGAATAGAGGAGGTAGGGTCAGATAAGGCCAGGAATAAGCCAGAAAGGCAATTTATGTGCTCAAAATATATTCTTATATATAAGTTAGGTTAGGTGAAACATTACTAGGCTATCATAAATGTGCTCAACTACAATCTTACTTGTGGGTAGGTAAAAGAGTCTATAAGTCATTAGAATGTAACTGCCTTTCTGTTTCTATGTCACCATAAACTGGCAGGGCTGGGTGACTCTGCTCGGAGCTATGACACCTGCCTCATAGCTACATTGCACCTGGTATGCAAAAAACCCTTTTGTTCTGAGTCAGAAGCTCTGGAATGCCATTTGGGCTGTGAGAGAGGAGGGTCTGAGCTTCATTTGCACAAGAAGTAAAGCCAGGCCTGGGAGACAGGTGGTGTCTCCATAAGGGTGTTTACCTTAATTCAGGAGACAGTGGTTGATCTGTTTGCCATATTGGCCTAGGATGCTTGAGAATTATTTCAGATAAAACAAAATGTTAAAAGTTCTTGGAGAAGTCATGAGCGCACATGAAGTTCATAACAGAAGACAGCTAATATATTAAAAACTGAATAACACCTTTAATCCCAGCGCTCGGGAGGCAGAGGCAGGCGGATCTCTGTGAGTTCGAGGCCAGCCTGGGCTACCAAGTGAGCTCCAGGAAAGGCGCAAAGCTACACAGAGAAACCCTGTCTCGAAAAAAAAAAAAACAAAAAAACAAAAAAAACTGAATAACATCAAATACTCCTTGAGATTTGGCTTAATCTTCTGGAAGGCCCTTAGCTTCTTCTAGGTATTAGCTATAATTAGCTGTCATAATCAGCTAAATTTCTACTTTATATTCCTGCTGAAGCCCATAGCATCTCCTGTTTTTTCATTTAGTTAAAAAAAAAAAGGAGAACTAAAATTGGTTAGTATATCAGAAAAAGGGAATTTATGTGCTCAAACTACATTCCTAGAAGTAGTTAGGCAAAATGTGAGGAGTCTATAATGTTGGTATAAATCATGAGTAAAATAAAACTGCTTATATTTCTTTAGGGCTTTAACTGTCTCAGTAACTCTGCTGTGTCAGGGTGGGAATCTCTAGGCAGTGTGTCACAGCTTGATGTACCTGGTATGCAAAAAACCCTTTTGTTCTAAGTTAAATGTCAGAAGGGAAGTTCTAGAGATATTGCTAAGCTTGTAAAAGAAGGTTCCAGCATAATTTGCACAAGAAACAAAGCTATGTACCTATCAACTGCCTGATCTAGGCGGTGTCTCCGTATAAATTCAGGACATCAGAGTTTAGTCTGAAAAGCTTATTCTGTCATTTGACCTTGAATGCCTGAGAGGTATTTCAGATAAAATATACTGTAGAAGTTCTTGGAAGCACACATAGCACACAAGAAAATCATTACAGGAACTGGCTAATATATATACAAAAGCTAAATATCACCAAGACTCCTTAAGCTTTGGCTTGACCTCTGGAAAAGTCCTTGACCTTCCAGGCAGCAGCTTTTGTCACAGTAGCTGAATTCCCACTACATATTCCTGTGGCTTGCAGCAAAATGTAATGAAAAGTTCTAGTCCTTAAAGGCTATTATTACAAACTGTTTAAGATAATCAAGAAATGCAGGTTAGTAGTTAGTCATCTACAACAATCAAATGTAGTCATGTTAGGTATATTTTTAAGGTTAAACAGATATATATTTTAGATAGAGGGTCTTCAAATTCTTCAGAGATCTATAGAATATGGCATTTAAAATGTTTTAATAACATAAGGCTTTTTATGACAGTGAGATGTGTCTGTTCTTGGCAGTATCAATGTACTTCAGAGAAGATGATAGAAATTGAAGAACCTCCATATGGAGTTTGATTTCAATGTGGCAAAGCTAGCCATTGGGCAAGAAACTGCCTTTGTCTCAACTGCTGACAGTATTCTGCCCAAATTGGATGAGCAAGACACAAAGGAAGTGAACTGCCAAACTTTGCCAAGACAAGGTAGGCCAGTCATTTAAAATCCCTGCTTCATAGAAAAGTCTGTAGGATATTCTAGGCTTGTAGGCTGAAGATGGATGCCTCAACATTGCAGAGGAACCTTGGGTGACTGTCCAGGCAGCCAGCTATCTCTTTGTCATTTCTGTAGTTTTGGAAGTTGCTTGCTCTGCACTTCCTTTTTACTCAGGCAATATTTTATCTTTCTTGGGTCTCTCATAGAGGTTGAAGACTAGATAGTTAAACCATTTTCTTTGTTACCAAATTCAGAAAAGAAACTTACAAAAGAGATGTAAAGTTTAGAAGGTTAAAATACATAAAAGCTTAAGTTGTTTATCTAAAAAAATGTCTTAAGGTCTAAAAGGATATTTTTAGGCTGGTAATATATGTTATGATAGAAATTGGTTTAGGTATAAAACTTTGGACTCATCAAGATAGGCTAGATAGTAGAGTATTTTCCCTGAATTTGCCAAATACAAATGGACTGGACGTTGTGAATTTAATTCTTACCCGATAAATGTTCTTATTGTATATAGCTTTACTGTATTAGAGTTAAAATCCTTCATTTTTATTTAGACAAAAGGGGGGAAGTTGCAGGATATTTGATCACACTGTGAAACATCAAGACTGTGTTAATAAAATCAATCTTGGTTCGGGGGTGGAGCCAACAACTAGTTGACAGGAACTACCTATTGAGAGATGGAGGAGCCAGGAAGACAGATAGAGAGACACAGGATGGAGTAGGGAGGGACTAGGCATTCTTTATTTTATTGGTTTGAGATGGTGGAGAGATGTGCTCTTGCTGGGTATCTAGCCAAAAAGGAAGATCAGCTAGTTGCAGTTCGGCTTCTCTGAACTAGCAGGTTTTCACTCCAACATCTGACTCCCGAGTCTTTAACAACTTAGTTAAAAACAACACCCAGTCTCCTCTTTATTCCCACTTGCTTTCTGTTCTCTGCCATGTGCTCCCACCTGATGTGATGCTTCACTGCATGCCTAAAGCAATGGAGCCAAAGATCTGATCCAAATAACTTTTCTTAGGCTATGTATAGAGAGATTGGCTACTACATGTGAGGATCTAGATCTAGTCCTCAGTATTGAAAATGAATTTCTTTTTGAGTCAAGGTCTCTCTATATAGTCCTGGCTGTCCTGGAAGTTGCTCTGTAGACCAGGCTGGCCCCGAACTCCCAGAAATCCACCTGCCTCTGCCTCCCAAGTGCTGGGATTAAAGGAGTACACCACTACTGCCTAGCTCAAATTTTTTATTTTTTTTTTTTAAGAGCAAGACTGCTATAATCTTTTTCTTTGTAAGTTGTTAATCTTAGGGGCTTTGCTATTGTACTGGAGAGCTGACTACCACAAAAACCAACACAGTGAAGAAGACGTATGGTCCTTTTCCCGAGGATGGTCTTTTCTCCTTTCTCCTTTTTTTTCCCTCTTCCTTCCTTCCTTTTAAATTTTATTTTTGTGTGTGTAACCTTTAGAGACCTTCCTGTGTCCCACTTACCCCATCCCTGGGGTTACAGGCATGGGCACATAACCATGACTTTTTTTTTTAATGGGTGCTGGGGGATTCAAGCTCAGGTCCTCACGCTTATATAGGAAATGCTCTTACCCACTGAGCTGTCCTATCCGCCTTCTTTCTTTTGGCTGTCCTTCCTTCCTTGCTAGGGACTGAACCCAGGGCTTTGCAAATGCTAGGCAAGCACTATGCTATACCCTCCCTTAGCTGCTAACCCTTCCTCCAAAAGAGTTGAAATAATTGACAACTATAAAATAATATGAGATGATAATCAATGATTTCAACAAAAATCAAAAGGAGGGGACAGACAGTTGCTGTCTAAATAATCATGCTCAGGAAAGCCCTCTTTGTGAAGGAGGCCTGAGCAAGGACCTCAATGGAGTGAGACAGGCATCCACATGGAAATCTAAGGGGAGCATTCATCCAGTCATGCAAGGTCAGGTCTCTTGTTAGGTCAGCTTTGACATGAGATTAAAAAACAGAGCAAGGCAAGAAAAAAAGGACCTCTCTCTCTCTTTTCATTTTTTTAAAATCTCAAAATTAACCCTGAACGTTCTTGTTGGGGCTGGCTGTGTTTCTGAAATCAATCAACTTAACCAATGTTGAAGGTATTGCCTTATGGAATGCAAAATCATTTCTAATCCTCTTCTAGCTCCACACTTTTCCTGGTATTATCTTTCATAAAATGAACATGCCAGTCTGTTGTTAACAACATTTGTTGCCAGTTAGTCTCTATAAGGTACATTTGTTTTCATCATGGGACCTTCTTTGGTTGGCATTATTGGGGTATAATTTACATGTAATAAAATTCACCCATTTTAAATGTATAATTCTTTGACATTTATACACAGTACCCACCACAGTCAACATACGGAGAACATAGTTTGATGTTGTGGAATCCCCTCTATTTCTTTGAAGTCAATCCCCACCATCCACCTGCAGCCCATGACAATCACTAGTTTGTTTTTTGGGAAAGATAACTTGTTTTATTTTGTCTTTTTTTTTTTTTCAAGACAGAGTCTCACTCTATAGCTCTGTCTGTCCTGGATTTCACTATGTAGATCAGTCTGCTATCCTTGAACTCACAGAGATCCACCTGCCTATGTCTCTCAAGTGCTGGGATTAAAGGTGTATGCCACTACACCCAGCTCAAAAGATTACTCTTAATATGATGCAAATTCTTATGAGGACTTTCTGTTTGGAAATTCTTGACTAAGATACTTCATTGAATACAAAGATAAATAAGCATCAGTCTATGTCCTTAAATAGTCGAAAATGGAGTTGGGTTTTATGTAATTTTATTATGCTGTCTATACATGATGCAGAACTGAATTTCAGAATGAATTGTGCACGCTGAAGAAGAACGAGGAAGGAGAAAGACCACATATGTTCCAGAACTTGGAGAAGACTGAGCAAAATCTTCTACCTTCATGAATGCCACAAATTATGATTTCATGAAAAGGCACAGATTTATGATCACAGGATGTTCCAGGTATTTTTGTGATAAACTTAACAAAATCAAGCAAACCACATTGAAGCAGAACAAGTACAAAGCCCGTTGGTGCCCAGTGTGATGGCTCTGGGTTTTTTAATGTTCTTGTGGACCAGTTTGCTGACCAGTCCACCACAAAGGCAACACCCTGACGTCTTCTGGCTTAGGTAGGATTCTCACCTTCCCGAAGGAAAGCAAGCAAGAGATAAGGGAATAAAGCCCTGCAAAGGCTCACAGAGCATTGTGGGGAGAAGTCGTGAGAAAATGGATGGTACATTAAAATTCATGAGACGCCAGTTAAGTTCTCTGAATAACAAAGTGATTATTATTATGCAAGGTCAGGCTTTTCTTTCATCTTTCCATAAAGACACAAAATCATTATCATGATCTGCCACGTGTCTCTCCTTTCTTATTAGATGCTGGACAGGCTTATTAAATGTTCCGCATTCCCAGGGGAACGGCCCCAGTGGTAAGGAATGATCACAGTGCCCATGGCTTTGTACGGTCCTAATTGTAAGTGCGTCTAAAGCAGAGGAAAAGAGAAGGAAGCAAGGGGACACAGAATGGCAGGGTAGGCATTTTCTTGTCAGGACAAAGAAAGGAATCTTTTCTTAATTTTACTGGCTCTTGCATCAGCCATTTCCAGAATGTGTGGCAGATAACATGTCTGGAGTCTCTGTGGTGAATACAACGTGGGCCATAGTTAATTTCAAAAGAGAAGTAATATATGCAAATTAAGGAAGAGTATTGACATCAGGAG
>CABHPR010107324.1:0-20151 GCA_902168415.1 Peromyscus melanophrys
TTTTATTTTAGGAATATGTCTGGGTTTAGAGAGGGAGTGAGCCCATTCCATCTCCAAAGCCAGATTGGTATATTTGGGAATTTGGGCGTAGATTTTCTTACTACTTCTTGCTGGAGGGGGGCGCTGTATCTTATGGGGACATAAAGAACATATTAGGATTATGGAGTAGTCCGTGAGGGTGTATCGTCTGAGCCAGTTGCCTTGAGATGGTTCTGGATGTTGGATCATCTGGGCCATGGTGTCATCGAAGACCTTTCAGGGGGTCTTGGCTGGTCAAACCTGATGTATTTTAATCTGGAACAAATCCATAGCCTCTGGCTTTCTGTGGAAACAAAAGCAGAACCTCTTTTCCAAAGCAACATATCCTTATATCTAAATTTTGAAGTCAAGGTACCTCTAAAATTTATATTTTGGCATAATTTAACAGCTTTTAAAATCAAATGTTTTTCTTCAGTTACGAATATGAAAGAGAGCATAATCCAGATTTTCTGTGTGATAGCCATCTTTATGTGGCTTATTTTAAAGACTTTATTTTTTAAAACTATCTATTTGTTTATATAAATGTATTTTTTTAAGCCTACATACATTTTTACATACTTTGTAAACTATTCCATCTGAATCAGTCTTACTGTGAACCTATCGGTTTAAACTGCAGCCTTCTAAGCCTGAGACGGCGCTGTGGCTGCTGGCTCCGCCCATTTTAGCTTCCCAACATGGCGGTGGTACGTTTTTCGTCAGTTCTGGGAGCAATCAACTCTCAGAAATAGTGGGTCTATGGTTTTATCAAAGCAGCGTGTAGCCCAGAAATGTCTTTTTTTTTTTTTTAAATACTATTAAAGACTAAATGTACCATACAGTGTAATGTGCTGCTGGCAGACGTCTCATTCCCGCCATACTGTAGGTCAAACACGCACGCCAGGAACCCGCCATACAGTAGCTCAAGCCCGCAGGCTGCGGCTAACTTGAAAGAGACAACTAGGAAGCTGTTTTAGCTCCATTTTACAATCTTCTTTTTATGCTTTCTCAGGTTTTAAGTGGAAATTCCTGCCCCACGTTCTGGCGCCATTTGTTGCTGGAAAATTTCTCTCGAGCTCCCAAGTCCCGCCAGCTCCCAAGTCCCGCCAGTCCCAGAAACCACTTACAAAATAAACACACAGACGCTTACATTATTTAAACTGCTTGGCCATTAGCTCAGGCCTATCATTGTCTAGCTCTTACTCTTATATTTAGCCCATTTCTATTAATCTCTACTTTGCCACATGGCTCGTGGCTTACCGGTACTTTACATCTTTCTTGTTCTGGCCGCGGCTCCAGGCAGTCTCTCCATCCTTCCTTCCTCCTCAATTCTCCTCTCTGTTAGTCCCGCCTATACTTCCTGTCTGGCTATTGGCCAATCAGTGTTTATTGACATATAGCGATATCCACAGCAGATGTTCAGAGACTGTACATTTGCAATTTGAAGACACAAGACATTGAGTTCAATGTCTTGAGTGGACTGCTTCACGTTACATCTAACACCAGGACACATTCTACCTTCTGCTGACATTCAGTTAAGCTTGACTAGTTGCCCTCTCTAATTTTTGAAAGGAGTTCTGCTTGTTCATAATTGAGAAAGGAATTGCTCTTGATGAATTAAAGCAGCAGTGAACCTCTGCCCATTCCTAGACAAGACAGGGAATATTGTTCTCTGGCTCCAGCAGAGGTCCACCCCTCTAAACAGCTCATGAAGGAGGTCCTGTTATCCATATTTCAGCTATCACCTGAGGTAAGGTAATACCTTCTGAACCATAGTTCAGAGGAGAGGAGGCAAAATACATAAACCAAAACTAGTGTGAACAGAATACAGAACACAATGCTGAAAACATATGAAGCCAAATGGTTTTCTCATTCATCTTTTCTGATGGAAGGTGGTTTGCTGTTACATGAAGGATGGGCCCACACGAATGAAGCTGTCTGCAGCTTTGAATGCTGCTTGGCCCCAGTACTAGATCAGAAACACTGCAACTGCTGGATATCAGAAGCCATCAATTGTCCCAGATTCACCTGCTAGGCTTAGAGCCACAGTCTGTGAGACTAAACCACCATTATTCTCTCAAATGGAACTCATACCTCTTCATCATTCATCCCCCACCCCAAACACTTTCATTGATTGAGCTCCTTTGTTTCTCCCAGTGCAGAATCCAGGACATAGAGAAGCATCATCACCGTCCCTTGCCATCCGCATGCACCAGAGTTATTTCCTTCCCTTTCAGATGAATTACCATCCATCAGCCTAGATCTTTTCCTTTTATGCTCCCTGAATACAAAGTGAGGGACAAAGGAAGCCTTGGCAACTCTTTTCTGAGCAAAGCACCTCTCTCCAGCATTTCCACTTGGACTAAAGGCCATTCCTATTCACCTATGTCATAGAGCACTCTCCAACTAAGCCACAAAGCAAGTGTAACATGGTTAGATGGTCTCGTCTTTGAATTGGAAGCTGCTTCGGGACTCACCTGAATCTCATACCCAATGCAAATCACAAATTCAGCAAAGTAAACCAGAACCTATTGGAAAGCTTCCATTTGCTTAATAGAAGTACCTAATTTCTACATTTTTTAATGAGTAACAACCTCTCCCCTACTTGTTTAAAATATCCACCATTTGAGCCATAAAACATGAAGTATCTGTTAATATAGTGGGTATTCAACAACTCCCTCATAAAAACGTCTCTCCTGTGAACTAGTCCCCAGTCTTCTCTTAACTCTCACCTTAAACTATGGTTCTGAATTCTTTAGCGTGATCCTTTAAAAAATGTATGTATGGAACTGTAACCATAAGTAAGACATGCAGTGGGGATTTCCCACACTTCTCTTTACTTCTGCAAATAATATGCAAAATTGAGTAAAAGCCACATTATACTTTGCTTCATATTAAGCTTCTTGACTAAAGCTCCCACTAGACCCTTAACAAACACTTTATTTTAAAACTACATCTCCCCCTAGTCCAGAACGTGGATGATTGTTTTAAGTGAAACTGGAGTGATTTGTATTTTCTCCAAATTCAATTATCCTGTACTTAGCTCATCATTCCTTCTTCCTCCTCCTCTCTCTGTAGATTCAGACTCTTGCTCAGGGCATTGGTTTGCCCTTCTGGCCTCCTGTCACTCCCAAATGTAAACAATGAGTTCTATCTTCATTCTGGCCATTAATAGAAGGAAAACAGCTAGAAATAACTCTTAGAGAGAGTTCAAAGCTGATACTAATATATCTGTCAATATTCTTTAAATATATGTTTAGTTGCTTATGAACCCAGTTAAGAATACATTTCAGTATCTCCAGCATTCAACCAATTAAACTCTTACTATTCTCTGCGGGTAGCAGCCAATCTATATTAGAGCCTGTTCCATATCTTCGAGAGACTCATAGTCACATAAAGACGCACAGTAAATGACAGTTGCCTATGATACATTCTTCAATGCAAGTGGACATGCAATCCAACACAATTTCAAGAAAGGGAACTGGAGTTTGACTGGAAACATGTATGAACTCTCAAGAGGGTGGTGTCTGTCCCTTTTTCCTCTCTAATCCCAGACTGGAGGTTATGTCTCAAGAATGTGAATAAATGAAGAGTTTTACTGTAGTCCTGACAGCAAGAGTGGTGTGAGCAGGGAACAATATCTTCACCAAGTGAAGGGCATGTGGCATGCACTGCACAGGCATGGTCCATGTTAATGGAGAATGTAGCTGGATAAGGAAGGTTAGAGAACATGAAAAGGCTCAGAAGCAATTCTGCCACAGCGCTTATGTGATACTCACTGTCTTGAACCCCTTCATTCCAGTCCTGTAGTCCACGGTCTAATTGAAATGAAGAGTATTTTCTTTTTACATAGCAAAAGTTCTCTTTCAAATCTTTTGTCTAGGCAGGTGGACAAGTGGGTAAGTCACATTCATTCAGAGACCAGAGAAGAGCTGGAAGAGTGCAGTCATTCCCAATCAGCAAGGCCAAATAAACACTTACTTCCCCCGTGGAGACTCGGGTGCTCTTTAAACAGAATGTGTGAAAAGATATGGAGAAAGATACACCTCCATCCACCTGTGCTTGTTCTATAGAGAGACCAATTGTCCTGGTTTACCTGGAACTGTGTTTGTTTTAGCAGTGGAGAAACTGCTCTCTACCATATTCATTGAGTCTTTCAATAGTACCTAGCTTGCTGTATCAGCTAGTCTAGCCAGCCAGCTTGTTCCAGGATATCCTATGTCTCTCTGCATAATGTTGGAATTAAAGGAGGACTACCACTCCCAACCAGCATTTATGTGGGTTCTGGGGATCCAAACTCTGGTGCTCACACTTGGGTGGCATGTACTTTAACCATTGAGCCCTCTCCCCAGCCCCATGATTTCTTTATCAAAGGGTTAATGTATGACTTCAGAGCCAGCGTGTTTACTTCTCTGGGCTTCCTGATTACCATAGAGAATCACCTTGTGTCTAGAATATTGGAAACACAGCCCTGGAGAAACGCCTCAGAACATTACTTTCTTTCATCCTTTTGATGAACACAACATGGTTAATATTCTCAAGTCACCTGCCACTTCAGTACCTTGGCCAGGGAAATGAAGGAATCTAAAATTTGTGTTTTCTTTATCTTTCCATGATGAAGTCCTCAAAAAGACAAGTTAAGAATTCATCTGATATTGGGGAAGACATTCTAACACCAAGCATATTGAAAAAAAAAAAAGCCAGGGAAGCCGGGCAGTGGTGGCGCACGCCTTTAATCCCAGCACTCGGGAGGCAGAGGCAGGCGGATCTCTGTGAGTTCAAGGCCAGCCTGGGCTACCAAGTGAGTTCCAGGAAAGGCGCAAAGCTACACAGAGAAACCTTGTCTCAAAAAAAAAAAAAAAAAGCCAGGGAAAAATGAGAAATGTTACATTCTAAATTTCCTAACACAACATTTCTAAAACTGAAAGCAAAGCTTAAATTTTGGGAAGTTTTTTCTTTCTTTTCTTTCATGTGTTTATTTACTTTGACATTTTTTTATTTGTTCTTGAGAAATACACACATGCATTGTATTTGGATCATGTCCACTCCCCTTCCCTACTCCAGCTCTCTTCGGACTCTCAACGTTTCCCCCTTCCAACTTAATGTCCCTTTATCCCTCTCTTTTTTTAAAATTTTATAATTAATTTAATTTTACATATCAGCCACAGATTCCCCTGTCCTCCCTCCTCCCTCCTACCCCCCCTTCTCCCAACCCACCCCCATTCCCATCTTCTCCAGGGCAAGGACTCCCCTGGGGATTCAGCTCAGCCTGGTAGATTCAGTCCAGGCAGGTCCAGTCCCCTCCTCCCTTCACCCAGGCTGAGCAAAGTGTCCCAGCATAGGCCCCAGGCTCCAAAAAGCCAGCTCATGCACTAAGGACAAGTCTCGGTCCCACGGTCTGGGTGCCTCCCAAACAGATCAAGCTAATCAACTGTCTCACTTATCCAGAGGGCCTGATCCAGTTGGGGGCTCCTCAACTATTGGTTCATAGTTCATGTGTTTCCACTAGTTTGGCTATTTGTCCCTGTGCTTTTTCCAATCATGGTCTCAACATCTCTTGCTCATACAATCCCTCCTCTCTCTGGCAAATTGGACTCCTGGAGCTCCACCTGGAGCCTGGCCATGGATCTCTGCATCTGCTTCCATCAGTCATTGGATGAGAGTTCTATCACAACATTTAGAGTGTTCACCCATCCTATCACCAGAGTAGGTCAGTTTGGGCTGTCTCTCGACCATTGCCAGTAGTATATTGTGGGGGTATTTTGTGGATTTCTGTGGGTCTCTCTAGCACTTTGCTTCTTCCTATTCCCATGGGGTCTTCATTTATCATGGTATCTCTTTCCTTGTTCTCCCTCTCTGTTCTTGATCCAGCTGGGATCTCCCACTCCCCTAAGCTCTCTTTCCCCCAACCCTTCATTCCCCCCCTCACAACCAGTTTGTTCATGTAGATCTCATCCATTTCTCTGACATTGGGCGATCCCTGTGTCTTTCTTGGGGTCCTGTTTTCCAGGTAGCCTCCCTGGTGTTGTGAGTAGCAGTCCAGTCGTCCTTGCTCCACATCTAGTATCCTCCTATGAGTGAGTACATACCATGTTTGTCTTTCTGAGTCTGGGTTACCTCACGTAGGATGATTTTTTCTAGATCCATCCATTTGCCTGCAATCCTCATGAGGTCATTTTTTTCTCTGCTGAGTAGTATTCCATTGTGTATATGTACCACATTTTATCCCTCTCTTTTTAAAAAAAAAAAATCCTACTAAGTAAAATCAGTTCTGCCTATAGGCACAAAAATGAGGGTGTGTCCACTCATGGACAACCTACCAGTTGCCACACCCCTAAGGAAAAATGACTTCCCTTTCCTAGCAACCATCAACTGCCAATCCTTCCTCTGCTAGGGCTTCCTGAACCCCTCTCCCATCTATGCTTGACTTTTGGCTGGCTTTGTTTTGTGTAGGTAATCACAGCTCCTGTGAGGTTATGAGTGCAACAGCCAGGCCCTGTCCAGAGTCAGCATTTCACAGCTGTCCTCTCCATCCTCCAGCTCTCAAATTCTTTCTTCCTCCTCTTCTGCAATGTTTCCTAAGCCTCAAGGAAGTGGTTGATACAGACGCCTCAGCAATGGCCAAGCACTCACAGTCATTCACTCTGGGGACTTTGAACAGTTAGGAGTTTCTGCATTAACTGCTAGTCACTACAAAATAGAGATCATATAGAAAACACTACGCATGCGTGCGTGCGTGCATGTGTGCGTGCGTGCGTGCGTGCGTGCGTGCGTGTGTGTGTGTGTGTGTGTGTGTTCTCATGCATGCCATTGCATTCATATAAAGGTCATAGTACAACTTGAGGGAGTCAGTTCTCTCCTTCCACATGTAGGTCCTATGAATTGAAATCGGATTGTCAGGCTCAGCAAAAATGCCTTTACCCACTGGACCATCTCTCCAGGTCTTTTCTTGGTTCACATAGAGCTGCTACTCCCCTTCAGGTAGATTGTTATAATGATGCTATGAAATAAGAATCTGTAAAAGTAAATCTGTGCATCGCGATTTAAAATTTTGGGGTCAATGTGTCCCTAAAAAAAGACTAAAGAGGCAATTTGGTTTGCAAGTCTATGGTTTGGGGGCCACAAGATAGCACTGCCTGGAGGGTAAAGTGTTCATTCTTAAGATGGCATATTGACAGCTTTCCTTATAGTTAAAGGCTGAGTTCACAGTCAACGTGTTAGTACCCACCTGACTTATAAACTAATTTCTTAGGAGAACTTAGGAGACATATGAGGGTTAACTTTACAAACTCAAGCTAACAATAAGATAACACAGCAACTACAAGGATTCCAGCCAATGAATTTATAAATGGTAGGTTCACCAACTTAGAGATGTTCATAGAGTAAGAACAGCTACCACTTTGGCATAGCCATACTCAATGATCAACTGCACTATATTCAGCACCCGTGTTTTGTAATTCTTTTATGATTCATGATTTAACCATTGATGACAGAAAATGAGACAACAGTAACACACTAACATCAAAATAGTTGAAAATTATTGATCATCCACCATGCACCAGGTACTAAGTAAATATATTATAAAAAATTGTCTCAATTAATCTTCACAGAATTCCTCTAAGATAGGTATATGATTACCTGTATTTAAGAGAGATTGATTAATCTGTCCTAAATATGTTTGTGTTGTTCATTTCTTAAACATTTTTCAATACTCAAGTAATTCGCTCAAATATATTCAAGAAGTGACAGAATACGAAGTTCATAACAACATATGTGTAGACACAGAGACCAAACACCAGACCGCATTTAGATTGTTGTAAATTGGGGTATGGCATCAAAATAGGAAATGAAACTTATTTTTAGTCCTTTGTAAAATCAAAATTAGATAGTGTTAGACATGGTCAAGCATGTAACCTCAAACTCTGTGGATTCCCAGATTAACACCAATACAATACTGAATTGAGAAGAAAGAAAAATGTTTTTGTAATGACATTGCAAAATACAGTGTGTAATTTAATAAAATGGGATACCAGCAATCAAATACCACAGACCACACAGCAAACATTAGACATTAACATTATACATTACATAACATACTAAACTACATTACAAAGTCCAGTTGTGGCCTATAATACACAAGTCTCTCTTCAGCAGTAGACAGGACACATAAAGCTGTAGCCTAAGGGGCATCTTTACTATCCTATCTCAATGTAAGTATTACATACATGCATGCAATGAACCCAAATAAGTCATGTCATGCATGACTTAATTATGCTTCATTTACCCAGGAAGAGAAATAAACATCATCAAATGTATATGTGACTCTTTCAAATAACTGACATGTTCAGCACGCATTAAACGGACAGACATAAAAAGACAAGCACACTTAGCTGAAAACACTGCAGCCACAGCAGAGGTGCAACAGCGTTCATCTGGTAGCGAACTGGCGCTGCCAGCTCACAAAGGCCTCTGCTCTTCAGTCTGCTTTCTCTCGTTCTCATCAACATCTCAACAACCTTTATCTCCACAAGTCATCATGAAGCTGTGCATCAGATTGGCTCGGAGAGTATGGAGGGTCCTGAAGGTCAGAGGATAAGTTTTTTAAGTAGAAATGTGATTCCTGACAAAAGCAGAGCACACAAGTAAAATGAAAATGACTTTGAATGTCATGTGAGTCGCATCAAGGAAAGGTTTCTACAGTGTGGGGAAGAGATTAGGAAGGCTTATTCTCTGAATAACTTTACCCAGAGAACTCTTTCACCTCTTACAGCCAAGCTCGAGTATTACTGTCCCCATTACCAATCTCTTTGTTCTGTGCTTTCAATGGTCTGTGTATACACCTGTCTAATAATACTCACCACATATGCATTACTCATAGCAGGCCTCTGGATTCAGTAACTGTATAGTAAGACAGCACACACATACAGCCAACACTATTCTGTCAGGATACAGCACATAAAGGCATTGAGGAAGCCATCGAATTTTAACACCAGACCTTTGAGAAATACAGCACCACCCATAGAAACCCTGGGTGCTTCCTGAAGAGAAAAAAGAGAGCCAGCATTCACATATTAGACATTCCAAGTCCCAGGACAGTCTTCTTAAGTCTCTTGTACTCTCAGCTCTTGACTTGGTACTTTGCATAGGGAAGGTGCTCAAACTCAGTAAGTGTGGGCTGAATGAATGTCTAGAGATGAAAGTTCAGGATTATAAGGTATAAAAGCTTTCCTGCCTCCCTCTCCCCAATCAGAAGAGGTGGAAGCTATTGACAGTTACCATGCTTTGCCTCGTTATTCAGTAGCTAGGATGCTTTCTTAAAGGTTTATGAGACAAGATACCAGTGAAAAACCATTCCACAGAGACAAACTGAAACTTTAAATCCGTTGTTGAGAGATACGACTCCCTAACTCTCTCCCAATAATGGTTGCTGGCCTCAGGAAAAATGTGTTAATAGGATTTGATCTGTTAAAACTTAAGCAAACACTGATGACTTTGCAATGATTTGGGTAGATGTGATCCATGGTGGTATCACTATAGTGTCCCTTGAAGTAAATGGCCAAGACACAGCCTGAGTTATTACTAAGGCAGCAGGAAATAGTAAAGCTGATAGATTTCTTTATCTCCTGTGATAACAATGATGACAAGCAAGTGAATTTACAGGCCCCCTTTAAAGAATTAGAAGTTGGAGCAGGAAAGTAAAATATGATACCATAGGAACAAAGGCTGGAGAAGTAGCCCTTGGGACAAAAGTATTAAGAAACAGATAAATAACCTAAGGTTATTTCTCCTGAAGATTTCTATTGCCCTAATTTCAGGGAATCTTTGAGCTGTATTTATGAGCATTCATGCTAAACATCCTCAAGGATTTCTCTTCTTATTATTGTTAGTTCTTTGGCAATTCATACATGTATACAATGCATCCTGGTTCTTCTCTCCCTCCTTCCCTCTCTCATCTCCTCCCTTCCCAACCAGCTGCCCCCTCTTCTATCTGTCCCTTTCCCAGAATCATGACTTCTGGCTTTGTTGCATGAGCTACTTGATTTAATCAGGGCCATTTGCATGACCACTGGATTGAGACTGTCTCCTGGAGTTTGATGTGGCCACAAGTGGGTGCACGATTGTCCCTTTCCTCAAATCTTTCCAAAAGTTCATGTTGAGGACAGAAGTCTAGGTGGATAGCAGATCATAGGTACTATGAAAGAAGGGAGGGGAAGGCTTGGGGTGGAACGCTTTAAGTAGGAAGGGAGTAGGAAGATAAAGAGACACATAGAAGAGAGGAGAACTAAGCAAGACAAAGATATGAAAAAAACCATATTGAAAACCTACAATCTCAAGGATACCCCGAAAGGCTGGTAAAAGCTCCTCCTTGAAGCTATGAGTTTGTAACCAAAAGCCTAGTGCCAAGTGTGGGACAACTTCCTTAAGAAATGTTAGTCATGAAGGACTTAGAAGGCCACAAACAAGAAAAGCTAAGCAATGGATCTTGGATAAGATTTAAATGATAAGATCCTACGGCTGAAGACATCGCTACCTCACAGCCACCTCTCCTCTATTCTCATGTGGGAGAAAGGGGATAACCATATCTCTGTACTTGGACTTAGAGGGTAACTCCTTCTCAAAGCCCAGCCCCACCATGGTTCTTTCCCTTCAGCCATTGGGTAGATTCATAGGGTCTCGAAGACCTACACTATGCCAGGAATAACACTACATGCCACAATTTTTATTGTTTTACCAGAAGGATGTTACGCACTACTGCTGACTTCCTTTTTGTTTGCGAGAGTGTGTTTGCTTCTCTACAAACTACTGTTATTCCTAACTTTCCCAAAAGCTGTAAAAAGGAACCTAAATTACCCCCAGAATCCTCCTTTCTAATCTAAATAGAACTACTAACTAAAAAGTAAACATCTAACATGCTAATATCATTTTCAAGCTCTATCTGTGTGTGTGTGTGTGTGTGTGTGTGTGTGTGTGTGTGTGTGTGTGTGTGTGTGTGTGTGTGTTTGTGTGTGATAGGGGTCTCTGTTCTGGGAGCTTGCCATTTCTGCTAGGAAGGATGACTAGGAAACTCCAGAATCCATTTATCTCTGCTCTTCAATGCTGGGGTTATAGACACACACACATCATGCCAAACTTTTTACATGGGTGCCTGGGATTCAAACTCAGATCCTCACACTTGTACACTCTTATCTACTGAACTGTCCTCCCAGCCCCATGCTTTCAGCTTTTAAAAAGACACTATTTAAATTGTTCTTTTGTACGGCCTAAGGGCAAGGATGAATGTGTGCACCATGTGAGGGGTAATGAAACAGATTTGAGAGATTTTAAACTCTGAGGGCTGTGATAGAACTGGGGTGAGTGACAGCTACACAGGGCAAAGTGCAGTGGTCCCCCAGTACTAGCCTAATGTCCCTCTCTGCTCCTCATTGAGCTGGTGCCACATAGGCATTCCAGTTGTTTCAATCTTTACAGTGTCAGATTTAGTTAATCCGATTTTTTCCATCCCTCTATATGTCATGTAGACCTTACTGCTGATGTTAGATATGAGGAAAATGTTATTATTTTAATGCCAAAAATCCAGATGGAAGCTTTCAAATGTTAATTGACCTATGAGTCTCACCATCCAAGAATAACCAAGTGAGGATATCCAGAGGAACATTCCCTAAATAGGAACAAACATTGAATCATCCGGATTACTCTGCTTAACCCTAGCTGGAGTGGTGTTAGGAGGTGCAGAGACTGGATTGCAAGGCATGCAGTGACATGCAACCGAGACTTAACCTGTGTCTAGCTCAAAAGGCCAACAAGAACCAGGCACATTGCCTAACATGTCTAAAATGCTCAGTTAGCCTTTGAGAAAGTCTGCAAAGCTTAGAAAAGCCCAGTTCCTGGGGAAGGATCCTGGCATCAAAGCTGCTTACAGAGTCATAGAGATCATTACTGACACAACTATTGGCTGAGCCTCTGTGACTCTGTTCTTTCTGCTCCATCTTCATGCTGCTGCCTCGCCATCTGCTACATGAAATCAACGTTGGAGTCTCTGTGATTGCACAGTTCAGATTCTGTGGGTTGTTTTTCTTCTTAGTATCATCTCAGAAAGAGGGTGGATAGCAAGTCATAGTTAATATGAAAGCAGATGGGGACACTGGGTGTGGAAGGCTTAAATCAGGAGGGGTGGTGGACACCCCTCCCTTATTACTCCAAAAAGCAATTTCTTTTTCTCCACATTATTCTCATTTTTCCCAACCCAAGAAAATGAATGAAATGGAAACCAAATTTTCCAGCTCAAGACTTAATGATACATTCAAACTAAAAATCCAAAGATCATTATGTTTGTTTACTTGGAACCAGACAAGCCTCTCTTCAAAGTTTAATTACCAGAGAATCAGACAACTTCTTCTACATATTGACTTCCTAAGTTAACATGGCATTTGTTCTACAGGAGTCTCAACTCCATTTATTTTCTACTCTTCTCTTTGCTCTCCCAGTGCTGCCTGGTAACTTATCACACAACCTGAAAAATCTATACATTTCCTAAACAAGGTCAGAAAGCTGGTTGGAGACTCCTGGTCACCACTGGGTCAAGTGTGTCTTGCTTCAGAGAATCACTAATGGCATCTGGAGAAAGAGAAAAGAATAATAACTCAGCTATTGATTTAAGGGTGGGGAGGGACAAAAAGAGAGTTCAAACCAGAGTCATCAGAAACTGGAGGTGTAACTCAAGTAGGCAGCAACTGTAAGGGGTCTTTGCAGTGGAAAGAATTTCCTGAGTCCTATAGAGGGGCAGCATACTCAGCTTCATTTAGGATGGGAGATGACTTCTACATAGAGGCAAATGAAGCCCATGCCATTATTCCTGATCCACAAGTTCGATCCAGCTGCAAGTGCTGAACACTAACCTCAGCCCTAATTTTATTCTCAATCTGCTTAACTCACTCCTAAGCATATAAAGGTAAGTTCTTCTGTACATAATTCTGCAAAACTTTCAGGTGCTCCAACATCACCAGTAATGTTTTATCATCTTTGGGCCCTGAATTCCCAGCAAAAGTCTGCAAGCCATTCACATCAGTCAGTCTGCATTTGCATGTCTGAGTTCAGAGTCAAATAGTCAAATTCTCCACCTGTAGAACCAACCTACACACACATTAAAAAAATAACATGCACCTTAATTAAGTAATAAGTTAATGGTCATCAATTTTAACTTGGTGATTGATATTCCTTGCATATCAACAGAAACAAACTGCACTATGTTCATTTTCTAAATAGCTCATTAAATTAATTTGAAGAGGGCATAGGCCCGATGGTGGCATTCTGTGTATGAAAGTATGGGGTACTGGTCAAGGCAAAGGAATATTGGACAGAAAAAAATGCACTGTTCTCCCTTCCTTTCAGGAAGAGCCTGCTATGGTGAGCTGACAGTGCCTTTGAGACCTGCTGTAGCATTCCGAACAAGGGCATGTGTTATCTAGGGACAACGGAGCCTCCAAAGCTGGATGATTTCCCCTGAGAACAGGATTCCTCTAATAGACAACCATCTGTGTTTCCCCCTCGTGCTCCACAGGACTTCCTGGAACTGCACTGAAGTCTGAGTCTTCCAGGATGATCCTCCCTCCTTCCCACTCTTCATTCACAGGTGTCAGATCCTTGTCACGGGTGCAGACTTTCTCAGTCTGCTCCTTCTCCATCTTCTCTTTTTCTTCTCTGTGTGGAACTGATTTCCACAGGAAAAACAATCTTTTGAATTTTTCGTTTTCTTTTTGCATGGCCTTCCTACAGGTCCCAAGCTACCATCCCAGGAGAGAATCCTCTCCCATGAAGAGAAAACTAGAGAGACTATCAGGGAACTGACTCATTTGCCTCACTGCCCCATGGGATAACTATGATTCAGATGAGCACAACCCATGTAAGAATTCATAGTTGCCAAACTGGTACTTTTTCAGATACAAGCCATGCTCCAGTCTCCAATGATGGAGCCACTCAAATTACTACCTATTAAGATTTCTAAACACTCTCAGGTTCATGTAGTCTTTCAAAACTAATCAGTAATGCAGACAAACCAAAAATAACATTCATTATTCCCATCTGCTATCAAATTCCAAAACTGATTGTCTAGTAGCTGTGGCTCTGTTGCCATTTGGATGTCAATTCAAATGTGACCTTCTTATAAAAACCTTCCAGATAACCAATCATAACACATCCATCTGTCTTGTGACCCTTTCTCCTTCTATAGAGAATTTAGAGCTATCCAAATTTTTTTCGGTTATGTGTTTATTTGATGCTGTTTATTTTCTGCTTCAGAAAATACAGTAGAATCAAGACACCAATTGCCCTGTCCATGCCTATGTCCACAGACTCTGCCACTATGTTGGTCATGAATTGGAATGAATTTGAGAAATGGCCCCAGTTTCCATGGAGCATATAAGCTATCTGAGTAGGTAAAAATTTGAGAAAGTAATTTCAGGATCTTTACAATCTCCTTTAGTAATCAGAATTCCAACTCTGAAAATTACATTATTTTTCCCTCTTCCTCCTCACCCTTTACATTATCCCATCTGCCGAGGAAAAGGCTGGGTTTAAACAACACTGTCACTTTCACCCCAGAGGAAATTGCTTTGGGTGCTAATCTAAGTCTGCAGCCTACAAGAGCTTTGTGATTATTTATCTTTACCAGTAATCCATTTTTGAACTTTAAAAATTGTACGTGCACACAACAATACATATATGCATTTAAACAAAAATAAATAAATAAATAAATAAATAAATAAATAAATAAATAAATAAATAATACAGACAGATGAAATAACAAAGAGGAAAAAACAATTCTGTTACTTCCAGTTTTTTCAATTGGCCTCACCTTGAGTATCCCCCAGCATATGTGTGGCATATTTTAACATCACTAAACAAAGCAATCTTTTCCTAGAAGCAGGAGGTTGCCAAGGGTTAGAAGTTGGACAGGGGCCTAAGTAGAAGAGAAGCATGGGAGAATTTGAGAGTGTATTAGGATAGTTCTAAACCCTGTTTGTGATAGTAATAACAAGAATCTAACAAAGTACTAAACTCCATAGGACTGTACACACCAAAACAATGATTATTGCCTGATTATTGTTATATATAATTTTACACTATATAATAAACAAACTGGAAAACAGATCTAATGAATAGTTAGATTCTTGCCTGGTTAAAAAAAATAAATAAAGTAAAACGATGACCAAAAATAATCTGTTTAAAAACTCATCGTGGCTCTGCTTCTCATGAGATCAGAATTTCATGAAAGAAAATAAACACCTTTATAACCATCTCTTATTGATCCTTGTACTACACAGTCAACTCTGGCAAGTGGCTGCACATCATTACTCAACCTGTCTTTCCAAAACGTGAGCTCCACCTTGCCACCTGCTCATCAAGGGGTGAAGGTCCCCTTCCCTTGAAGCCTGTCTAGTCTTAATGACTTGCCTATACCTGAAAATATACATGATGAACTCACGGGCCATATCAGAAAAGATCATGGAGCTTTTGGCCAAGACTTACCAAATATTTTCTCTCAGAACCCAGCTTCCAAGCCACATGGAGAGCACATATTCTATCCAGCCAATAGTCCTCAGTGAGACCATCTTTGAGTTACTCTATCCAAGATGGGAACTTCAGTGAAGTCTACCTTCCAGCTACTTAAGTTAGTCCCAAATTCTGAGAGCTCAGACAGTATAGCCACAAGTCAGAGCTACCGTATCCTATCTGTATTTCTGATCCACAGACATACAAACATCATTCTGTTGATTTGAGGGACAGTTTCGACTGACAGGTCCAACTTGTGTCCTACCCATCATCCACTCAACCCTTCTTTGTCAATCACACTGATTTTGTTTACCTCTGATGAAAATACCAAACCCCCCTAGGCTGTCATGAATGAACTAAGGCCAAGTAACAGAATCTTGACCAATGAGAAGTAAACAGATATTGCTGGTTGAAACTTCCAAAAAGAAAACGTCACATAAATTCGAGCTCTTCTGCAATGGCTGGCTTTTTGAGTGCTTGTCTCTTCTCATTCTTCCTGCCTAGCATGCGGTTTTTCTGTCTAGAAATGCGGGGAAATTACCTTACCATTAGGAGATCAAGAGCCACAAACACAAAGCCTGGTATGAAGTGAATTCAGAAATGTGCTTACTTCTTGAGGACCCTGTGAGGCCATCATACCAGACCGCATTGCTCTCTTCAAACTTGCCATTCCCTAGAAAAGGCCTGGCTTCTGGAGATGGAACTCAGGCCGTCAGGCTGGCACAGCAAACACTGTTACCACAGAGCCATTTCACCAGCCCAGAGCGATTTGTAATTAGAATTTTCTGTTACACATGGCCAAATGTAACTGGTAGCAAAAGGTGGCACAGTAGGCCACAGAAGCTGAAATTTGGCTTCACAGAGTTTGACTGAGCAAGACTGGCTTGTTTGTGGAGTTTGAAGCTAGTTTGGGGCTGTGAAAAAGAGAACAATATTCCAATTAAAGGGACTTGACAAGCTGAAGATATACTTGCGATCAGAAGAATGTGGCACTCCTCAAGCAGCAGAGTAATCCTGCCAAGGCAGGACAGGCTCTCGGCTTTTGTTTTAATGCCGGCAGGTGATGACTGGATCTTTCCACCACTGACCAGTGTTCGACCTCACAGGCTTTTGCAATTGGCTGGTTAGTTTTAAAAGCTGTGGTACAGAAGAAATAAAGGAAAGGGGGAAGATGTCAGCCACTCCAGAAGCTTAAGTTTCTGAAATGCTAGGGGGTGTAGTTGGGAACTTTGCATGAATTAAAGCTTTACAAGGGAGTTAGTGGTATGTTGGAGAGGGGTAAAACATTGGCACAAAGGTTTTACCAAGTGAGGGACATAAAAAAGATTTGCATAAAATGGGTGGATCTAGAAAAAATCATCCTGAGTGGGGTAACCCAGACTCAGAAAGACAAACATGGTATGTCCTCACTCATAGGAGGATACTAGATGTAAAGCAAAGGATGACTGGACTGCTAGTCACAACTCCAGAGAGGCTACCTAGAAAACAGGACCCTAAGAAAGACACAGGGATCGCCCAATGACAGAGAAATGGATGAGATCTACATGAACAACCTGGACATGAGTGGGGGTAATGAAGGGCAAGGGTCGAGGGAAAGAGAGCTTAGGGGAGTGGGAGATCCCAACTGGATCAAGAACAGAGAGGGAGAACAAGGAATAAGAGACCATGATAAATGAAGACCCCATGAGAATAGGAAGAATCAAAGTGCTAGAGAGGTCCCCAGAAATCCACAAAGATACCTCCACAATAGACTACTACTGGCAATGGTCGAGAGAAAGACCAAACTGACCTACTCTGGTGATTGGATGTCCAAACACCCTAATTGTCATGCTAGAAATCTCATCCAATGACTGAGGGAACCAGATGCAGAGATCCACGGCCAGGCCCCAGGTGGAGCTCCAGGAGTCCAATTGGCGAGAAAGAGGAGGGTTTGTATGAGCGAGAATTGTTGAGACCAACATTGGAAAAAGCACAGGGACAAATAGCCAAACGAATGGAAACACATGAACTATGAACCAATAGTTGAGGAGCCCCCAACTGGATCAGGCCCTCTGGATAAGTGAGACAGTTGATTAGCTTGATCTGTTTGGGAGGCATCCAGGCAGTGGAACCAGGTCCTGTCCTCAGTGCCTGAGCTGTCTCTTTGGAACCTGGGGCTTATACAGGGACACTTGGCTCAGCCTGGGAGGAGGGGACTGGACCTGCCTGGACTGAATCTACCAGGTGAACTCAATCCCCAGGGGAGTCTTTGCCCTGGAGGAGATGGGAATGGGGGGTGGTCTGGGGGGAGGGGGGGCAGGAGGGGGGAGAACAAGGAAATGCGTGGCTGATATGTAAAATTAAATTAAATTATAAAATAAAAGAAAAAAGAAAAGAAAAAAGATTTGCATAAAAGTCTTACAAAGTGGGTGAGATGTAGAGCTTGCGAGAGTACTTTCTTCTTGATTTTTGAACTACGAAGTCTTGCACATCATGTTATGTCCATATACCTGAAGAGAAGTTTAAGTGACTATGGGAAGTGGGGAGCTGGTTTTGGTGGCTAGACAGTCAAGGATTCTGTTAAGAAACACTGTTAAGATCAAGATTTGAATTCCTTGTCCTAAACAAAAGTTTTATAGTGTCTGGCAGAAAAAAGAACCTAATGTTTAATATTATTTCTTACAATGGGACCTCTAAAAGTCCCCATGTCAGATTTCATGTTCTGCTATCCTTTTATTAAACTTTTAAATAATATTTTTAAATTTATATTTCATAAGTAAATTTCAAAGAGATAATGAAGGAGCAGAGGAGATAGGCACAATATATGTATCTGCGGTTCATTGTCATACCTTTACATATGATATTTTCAGTGACCCACAAGCAGAGGATTCTGTGGTCCCCTAATGCATGGGCATTCGGGGAAGTGTATCAGAAGCACAGGACAAATTCTCTGTATCTAAGACTGAAGAAGCTGGAAGAGGCTGGGTAGCACTAACAGACCCAAGAGTCCACCACAAATGCACAAAACAGACACAGCCAATCCGTAGGGGAAAAAAGACTAATCAAGAAACCCTATCAGACCCTTTATTTAATCACCTTACTCTCCTGTAATGGCTAACCACTTATGTGGAAAATAGTGACACCAAATGCTATGAACCCAAACATGTCCCCAGAAGCCATAATCCCCAGAATGGCTTGGTCTGGAGATAATATTTTAGGAGATAATTATGAGGTCTAGGAGTGGTGGGGTAGCCCAAGAGGCTGATCCTGGGGGAACTCCACATCTTTGAGGAAGCCTGGGGGATATAGTGAGTTCAAAACCGGCATAGATACACAGTAAAACCCTACTTGGGGAAATAAATGAACTGTGGTCATGAGAGAAGACAGAAATTGAAGACTGAGGATTTATAAACTGACAGACAGAGAAAAAGAAAGGCAGGGGGAGATCTTTTCTAGTCTCTTTCCTCACAAGGAAGGCGGAGTGCACAGGTAGCTGTGTTGGAGGCATAAAGAAGGCCCGCAACAGAAAGCAATCATACTTGAACCTGATCACAGACTTAACTCCAGACCTGGGAGAAAATAAATTTCTATTGGTTAAGCTTCTGAGTCCAGTATTTTGTGACAGGAGTCTGAGACAGCTGACACACACACACACACACAAGATAAAGGAAATGTGGGTGGCCTAAAGCCTCTCTTCCTGCCTGCCCTTCCTCATCCATCAGGAAATCCTAAGGAAGTGCTGGTAGACAAAGGAGAGAGATTTAAATTGCATTGTGCTACATTTCCACCATTCCAGTAGAAAGAAAATGCAGCATCAGGTAGGAGCAAATCAAAGGCAAACTGTGGAATTTCCATAATCCCACAGAACAAGTGTTCCCATAGTTAATGTAAAACCAGGATTGCATGCATCAAAAGAAGAACTAAGGAAGAATACAAAAGCCTTGCATGTAGTGCCTGCAAGAGTACTTTCTTCTTGATTTTTGAACTACGAAGTCTCCTGCACATTATGTTATATGAAGAGAGGTTTAAGGGACTATGGGAAGTGGGGAGCTGGTTTTGACGGTTAAACAGTCAAGGATTCTGTTATGAAAAGCCATTAAGATCAACTTCTGATTATTACACTCTGGAGTGTGTTAAACCTGAAAATTGTGAGCAGAAAAGACCAAATCCAATTAAAGCAAGCTGTATTTTGGGGTACACCCAGTACTGGCCAGCTGGCTGTCTTACCCTAAGTCCGGACTTGAAAGAGCCACCCCTGATGGCCTCTTGAGGTCCCTCCTATAAGAGAGATAAGGTGTTCACGGGGTGACATACTTGGCTGTTACACATTGTTAGAGAATACAATGAAAGGGACGGAACAAGGGCGAATGGGGTTGCGAGTTCAGTGTAGGTTGAAAAACGTTTTGCAGGTTAAATCAGATCTAAGAAACAGGAACTTATTCTTAATTACAAATAGAAACCTTAACTTGCAAGAACTTAACACAGGACAAACAGGAACTTATTCTTTAGCTACAAACAGAACCTTAACCTATGTGGAAGTCCAGCTCCCACCTTTCAAAGGGTTCTTAGGTGGAGGAGAGAGGAATTAAGAAATGATAGGTAGAAAGA
>CABHPR010107325.1:0-11912 GCA_902168415.1 Peromyscus melanophrys
GAGTAAACAAAGTGGGTAGGCGAATAACCTGCAAAGATGAGTTCTGGTATTTACTTTTTTGAGTCTGAGATGACAAGTCCAGCAGGAACTCTTGTTAACGACAGTTCCCAAACCCAGCCCCTTCATCTTGGTCCCTTAGCTTCAGAGGGCCTCCAGGCTGAAATGAAGTCGCCTGAGAATTCTCTAGCATAGTCCTCCCATGGTCCCCAGCAAAGGAAGATCCTCAATCTCATCTCACGGAATCCACGAATTCTAGTCCTCCATCCCTGAAGGTCTCTTGTCCCCTGTTCCACACAGTCCAAAAAACCTGTCTTGAGCATTGGCTTTCTGATGTTCAGCTCCGCTTACTACAGGCCTTGGGTCCTCCTGGTAGCCACAAAACCTAAAGCAGAAAAAAAAAAAAAATGCCCAGCCCGCGTCAGCTCCAACTCCTGAGGGCGCAGAATCATACCTTGACAAACACCACTCACCTCCAGCTTCCAACCATACCCGCTGCTCTCCCAGGTCCGCCAGCTTGGTGTGCAGAGTTCTGACTGAAACAGCTCCTAAACAAAACTGGCTCGTTCTGGAGGGAGGCAGCATCATGGGGCTCCAGTGCTACAGCTAGGGCGCCTATTCTCCTCTCGGTAACCTTCTCTGGGAGGCCTCGGGCTCGGGTCTGTTCATCCTTTAAGCAACAGAAGGCTGGACCCATTCTTCGTTCTACAAACACAAAAACACTGGGCCCTCACGGCACAAAGTGGTAGCATATAGAGACATCATCTTAATTACAAATGGGGCTCAATCCAATCCAGGATCATAAACATTAGAGACTAATTGCACTGAACGCGTGGGTGCAAGCAACACTGTTAATTCATTGCCCGCAGCGACTTTGGATCTTCTGATGAACAGTTAGACAAAGCAACAACAAAGAAAAGCATCAAAGGCTAGATGGAAGGGGTGCAGCGCATTTCCAAAACAAAAGGCTGAGTGTTCCCCTACCCCAACCGTCCCCACCCCCACCCCGACTCTGCGGCCACCCCATCGGACCCAGGCCGCTTAGGCAAGCTGCAAATGGATATAGGTGAAAATGCAGGAAGTGATGGAGAAGGCGATAGCCGCGTAGATGAAGATGGAGAGGTGCGGGAAGTGGTCGAGATAGCAGCCCTCCTCCACTAGAGGCTCCTCTTCCTCAGGCTCGGGGCGCACGGCGGCCTTCCGGGACTGCCCAGCGCGGGTCCCGGGAGCCCTCCCGCCCGCGCGCCGACCAGATTTCCTGCTAGCCGAGGACGCCGACTTGGGTGCGCGGGCAGTGTAGCTCTCCTCCGGGGGCGGCTTATCGAACAGGCCCTCGGACTCAGGGTCAGAGTTGAAATACATCTGCTCTGAACCCCAGGGCTTGCGCTGAAAGGGACCTTTAGTCATCGGCGCAGAGCACGGGCAGGCAGGTCAGCTGCTAAGACTGGGAGACGAAGTCCCTACAGGGTCGCAGTGCAGTGGGCGGTGGCCGGGTCTGCAGCAGTATTTCTACACCTGGTGGGGGTGGGGGTGGCAGAGGCGGAGCCAGCAGAGCAGGGGGCCTCTGCGGGTCCCGGGCCTCTGCCCTGACGCCACTTTCTCTGGCTCCTCCTTTCCGCCCACAGCCTGTTGCAGAGGTTGACCAGCCAGCTTCTAGCACCTCGCAAGCCTTGGCGCAGCAAGGTCTGTCTCCATAGCAACGAGACGGGCGTGCGAGGGGAGGAGGCGAGAGGCGCTTGTTGGGATCCCCCAGCTAGTAAGGGGGACGTGGCACTTATGGAAGATGAAAGGCAGGTGTTAAAACTCCAAGCTTCGTGAGGAGCTTCCCCAGGGTTTTATTTCTTCCTTTCAAAGACATGAATAATGTAAGGTCTTAAAAACAACACGGAGAAACCCTGTCTCGAAAAACCAAAAAAAAAAAATAGACAAACACTTTCATGAGGTGATGCACAAATGCGCAGTTTTATACCCAAACGACATGGCGTTGCTGCATGAGAGCCAGATACATGGAAATCAGTGGAGAGAGGCCAACTCACAGACTAAGTGGTGGCCGCTTAAATGCTCTTTCCCTTTGTCCCGTCCTCCTTCCTCCCAGGCAGAACTCCCTATCCCTATGAGGCTCCAGTAGTGTGTGTGTGTGTGTGTGTGTGTGTGTGTGTAATGCATGAAAAACTGACACAATCTTATAGGAAAAATGGTAAATTTAGCTGTGTACACACACAAGAGTCTGAGGCAGAAGTCATGAGTTCCAGTCCAGCCTGCATGTATATGGAGGCTCTGATTCAAAAGATAAAAACAAAATAACCTAATGAAAACAATATCACAATAAAACTTCCACAAACCGAGGGTCCAGAAGTAACAAAGTTAAAGACTCACGTTTCTCTCCCTCTCCTCCCGCTGCTATCTACATCCTATTTTCACATTTTTCATCTACCTCCAGCCTTTGGGGCATTTCATCTGTGATGGGAACAAGTCCTCTCAGGGAGCCAGTAAGGTTGCTCAGTAGGCTAAAGACACTTGCCACCTAGCCTGATGACCTGAATTTGATCCCCAAGATCCACATGATAGGAGAGAACTGGCTTCTGCAAATTTTCCTCTGAACTCCACACATATGCTGTAATGCACACACTCATACACACAGACACACTAAATGTACCTGCTCACACTGTTCAGCCAGAATCTCCAGCTTGCCCCTGTGAAAGCCCCATTTCTGCCTCTCCAAACCCTGCCCTCTCAGAGAATCTCTAACAAAGGGAAGGTTCCAAAAATTTCAGTACCGCATTCTTGGTGGCCACGGTAGCTCCTCCCCTAAAGTCTCCACCTAAAGCTACCATACTTGGGCACAAACCCAATTTATGGCAGACACATCATCACCCCTCGACTACAGGGTACGTAAGTGCCCTGCTTTAATTCGGCCATGTGATTTTCTCCTGCCCCTTCTCCCTCCTCGGTCTCTGGGGGCTGGAGGAGTCACCTGGGAGTTACTTTGCTCAAAATTAACCTGTTCTTTTACTTTTTCAATTTGACTTGATCTGGCTTACTGCATTGGCAGAGAAACCTATTATTGGGGTACAGAAAACCTATTACACACTAGTTATGTTTTTTAAGTGTTGAAAAAAGTCCTTCTACAGACTTTTCATGATCTAAGCCCATTTCTCACCTCTGTTCCCAGTCAGACTCTTTGGCACCTTTAGTACTTGGTGGGTACCACTGTCTCTTGATACTTCTATTGTGTCTGAGGGTCAGTCCCTTGTAGGATTTGGGGAGAACAATCACATGACTCATTTGGGGCTTCATTGTGTTGGAGGAATCCACTGGCAAGCCTGTTGGGAGCAACAGATCCAACTCCTACCAGACAACTCGTTCTAGTTCATCCAACAGAAACCAGGATCAGAGTGTTGAAATAATGTGACCAGAGTGCTGTCTCTCACTCTCAAAGCATTCAGGACTCCTTGCAGCAATAGCAGATATCATTAGGTAGTGGCGGCATTCTGATGTTTGTTGAATAAGCGATAAGGCAAATGAATGACGGGCTGTTGGCAGCAAGAGGCTACATTCTCAGAGTCTAGCAGCTGCAGATAAGAGCATTCTCCTTTGCTAGGACAAAGAGAACATGGGACCCTCAGCCATGCTATTGGGAATTGAGAAGGGTGGAGAGATTTTAGAAAGTGATCTGACAGTTTCATAAAAAGATGAGCATATACTTAAGGTGTAACTCAGGGGGCTGGAGAGATGGCTCAGCAGTTATGAGTGCTGGCTGCTCTTCCAGAGGTTCCATGTTCTATTCCCAGCACCACATGGTGGCCTACAACTGTCTGTAACTCCAGTTCCAGGGGATCCGACACCTTCTTCTGACCTCCATGGGCACCAGGCATGCACATAGTACACAGACATACATGCAGGAAAAACACCCATCTGCATAAATTTGTTTTTAAAAGTTAAAAAAAGGATAGGACCCAAGTCTTATCCCCAGCTTGTAGCAGATCACCTGTGGTGTCTGCCCCATTCCCAGTGGATCACTCAGATCTTCTACAGCCTTCCTCCATGACACATCCCTTTGTCTCAGCTGCCAAATCCAGGAGGCACTTCCTGGAAAACAGACTGGCCACTCTGGCCAAGGAATCATATTAGTGTGTTGCTCAGCCATCATTAAAGAAGCTTCCTCCTTCAGTAGATGGAAACAAATACAGAGACCCAAAGCCAGACAATGTGCAGAGTGAGAGACCTTGGAACAGTGGCTGTGCCCTAATCTACTGCTATTTCAGCCAGCAATTGCAACTCTGCAGTTACCGGCCTGCTTCTCTAGCAGCAGCCTGGTGGGAATTCTGTTCCTGCAGATACCAGCCCTGTTGCTGCTGCTAAAGGTAGTTTTAACTAAATCTTTATCGTTCTATTTATAAATAAGACTTGAAATTCAAAGGCTGGGGTGAAAACCTGAGAACTCAGAGAGGCTGAGTAGCAAAAAGCTAACCTTCTCCACTTGCTGGCGTCTCCGAAAGCCCCATGCTTCCACTACGCCAAACCAGAAAAGCCTGTACCACTCCAAATCTCTCCCTTCTACTTCCTGTGTCTCTCTATCTCTCCTGGATGCCCTCTGATGCTCTATGATTACTTTCTGTCAACTAATTGCTAACTCAGCCTCCTGACCCAAGGTTTATTTTATGTAATCAACGTAAATGCAGACTCCGGGTTCACAATGTGATTGAATATTCCCCAACAACACTCTGTCTTTTTTTTTTTTTTTTTTTTTTTTTTTGGGCGGAGTTTTTTTTTTTTGTTTTGTTCTTTTCCTGGAACTCACTCTGTAGTCCAGGCTGGCCTCGAACTCAGAGATCCGCCTACCTCTGCCTCCCAAGTGCTGGGATTAAAGGCGTGTGCCACCACTGCCCAGCAAACATTCTGTCTTAAAAGGGTTATCTCCATCAATCCCTCCCCCCAGGACTTAGGGAACCTTGCAGAAGAGTTTGGAAAGATTGCAAGAGTCAGAGAGGATGGAGGATGCCAAGGAAACAAGGTTCTTTAGACACAATGGGACCAACACATATATAAACTCACAGAGACTGTGGCCACATGCACAGGCCTGTATGGGTCTGTGCCAGATGAGGTCCCAGCACTGGGAGAAGTGGTCACAACCCCCGTCCCTAACCCAGACACTATCTACAATTGATAACCACTCACAAATGAAAAATTAGTTTTCTTCTATGGAGTCTCACTGGGGAAACAAACCACTCCTAAGGGCAGACTCCAGGCCCAGCAGTAGATGGCCAACAGAAAATGAACTCAGCGGCATCTTTGGAGGTTCTTTGTCTCATAGTGTTGTGCCAGGCTTTTTTTTTTTTTTTTCTTCTTGTTTTTCCTTACAGGTCCTTTGTGTATATATCATGGCTTCCAGATTTGTGTTTTAATATGTGTATGACTGTGTCTGTCCTAGTCCGGTTTGCTTGTGTTTTATTTTATTCTTCTTCTTTAGATGCCTGTTGTTTTCTAATGAGAGATAGGAAAGGTGTGGATTCAGATGGATCTTGGAGGAGTTGGGAGAGGAGAAACCATGTTAGAATATATTGTATGAAAAAAAATCTTTTTTTTTTTTTTTTTGTTTTTTTTTATAGTGTTTCTCTGTGTAGCTTTGCGCCTTTCCTGGAACTCACTCTGTAGACCAGGCTGGCCTTGAACTCACAGAGATCCGCCTATCTCTGCCTCCCGAGTGCTGGGATTAAAGGCATGCGCCACCACCGCCCGGCAAAAAATCTATTTTTAATGAGAGAAAAATAGAAATAAAAAAAGATAGGACCCAGTAATTCCACTCCTAGATTCTACCTAAGAGAAATGACAGCTCTACATGGAGACTAATGTGTAAACATCTATAGCAATGTTATTGGTAATAGCTGGAATTAAGACTAATTCAAATCTCCATCAAATGGTGAATGGATGAGGTTTATCTGTACAACTAGAATGCTACTTGGCAGTGCAAAGGAGTGAGCTACTGGTACTAACCAGGATGGGTCTAAAAAGCATGCTAAGTGAAAAAGAAAAGCCAGGTGAAAAAGGCCATAGGTGATAGAATAAATATGAAATATTTAGAAAAGACAAATTTATAGAGATAGAAAAGACATTTATTGCTTGTGGCTAAGGGGGACATAAAAATGCTGGGTGTAAGCAGGCTCCAGGTAACTTTCTAGTAACAGGAATGTTCTAAGTGCTGAGTTGTGGTATAACCTTATACAGTTTCCTTTTTAAAAATCATTTTTGAATTTTATGTGTGTGGGTGTTTTGCCTGAGTGTATGTCTGTGTACCATGTGTGTGCATGGAGTCTGAGTGTATGTATGTGTACCATGTGTGTGCATGGAGCCTGCAGAGGCCAGAGAGGATGTCAGATTCCCCACAGCTGGAGTTAAGGGAGGATTGTGAGCCACCATGTAGGTGCTAGGAATCGGACCTGGGTGCTCTGGAACAGCAGAGAATGCTCTTAATTGGTGAACCATCTCTCCAGTTTCCTCTTCTTAAAATAAATTTAAAAAGGACTTTATTTTATTTATGTGTATGTATGTATGTATGTATGTATGTATGTATGTATGTATGTATATGTGAGTATGTGTGTGCAGGTGTCTGTGGGTGTCAGAAGAGGGCATCTTTATTTTTAGATTTATTTTTATGATTTTAATGTATATGTGGGTGTCAGTGTGAGGTGCTGCATGTGTGTGGGTACCCAGGGAGCCCAGATGAGGGTGCCAGATCCCCTGGAGCTGGAGTTACAGGCTTTGAGGTACCCAAAGTGGGTGCTGGGAACCAATCTCAGCTATTTGGAAGAGTGAAACTCTTCACCACTGAGCCATCTCTCCAACTTTTTTTTTTCTTTTTTGGACAGGATCTCACTTTGTATCTTAAACTGGCCTGAAACTCACTGTGTAGCCCAGAGTACCCTCAAAAGCATGGGTTATCCTCTTGCCTCAGCTTCCTGCATGGTGAGATTACACTGTGAGCCACCATACCTGGCTGGGAGTACTTTTCTATCTTTTAACACAAACACACTTTCAAAGTGGGCGAGTGAAGCCAGGTGGTGGTGGTGGTGCACACCTTTAATCCCAGCACTCAGGAGGCAGAGGCAGGCAGATCTCTGTGAGTTTGAGGCCAGTCTGGTCTACAGAGCGAGTTCCAGGACAGCCAGGTCTGTTACACAGAAAAATTGTGTCTCAAAAAAAATGGTAAGTGAAGAAATGTGCTATAGCCCATGGACTGGTAAATAAACCAGTAGATTTTGAGTTCAGTAACAGAATTATCTGTGATGATATACTAAAACAGAGAGTCGTGACTGACTCCTAGAACTCAGGGTTGGTGCTATGTGACCTAGGTCAACTGCTTGTTCAGATGATCTGTTACCCGGGTAACAAGAGATGACAGTACCATAGCCAGTGTGTTAAGATCAATGCATTTCTCTGTCCTGAGAAAACTGCCACCACCTGTGATGGAAGCAATTTGGCAGAGTATAACAATCATAGAATATTCACGTCTTTTGATGCAATTGCTGTGACCCTGAAGCATTGCAGCTCCGATGGAAAGGTATCCTGGCAGTTGGGAGCCAAGGAATACCACAAAGTCACCATAAGCATAGTAGTTTACAATCTTGCTCCAGGGAAAGGTTTCCCCAATGCAAGTGGAACAACTTTGCTCCAGCAGGGGAGGGTTTCCCCAAGGAAGTTATTCCAGCTCTGCTCCACTCTGCTCTGGAGAAGTATTCCAGCTCTGCTCCACTCTGCTCTGGAGAAGTATTACAGCTCTGCTTCACTCTGCTCTGGAGAAGTATTACAGCTCTGCTTCACTCTGCTCTGGAGAAGTATTACAGCTCTGCTCCACTCTGCTCTGGAGAAGTATTACAGCTCTGCTCCACTAGGGGAAAGTTTCCCCAGCAAAAGAGTTGCAGTTGTTACAGCTGGGCTCCACTCCCTCAAAAATGTCACACCACACAACACACTTCACTCAAGAGACTTATTGGGAAGGAAGAAACCAGGAGGGTGGCTGCCTTGGGTGAGAAACAGCAGCAAACTGAACAGGGTACAAACTTTATATAGGATTTCTTGGCGGGTGGCAGAGCTTTCCAGGGTGGCTTGGGTTTGGTGGCATTTCCACCTCACGGGCCTCAGGGATTGGTGGGATTCTATGCTTATGGATTGGCGGGATTTTGTAGTCTGACTCTGAGGCAAGCTCAGGGATTGGTGCGATTTCAAGCCCCGGTCCTGGGGTCAAGTCAGGGTCTGGGTGTTTTTCCTTGGCCCTTTTTAACCTTACAGCACCCAAGTGTTGATCGTAAGGCAGGCTTTTTGCAGAAGGATATGCAAGAAATCAAAAGCAAACCCATTTTCAGAACAAAAGGAGAATAGTTAATAAAGTGACGCTGCATTTGAGGTAGGGTGCTTGCTGCTCAGTGGCAGACTGCCTAGCATCCACAGGGGCTGGGTGTGGGTTGATGGAGTTACCAGAGAGGATTATCTTGAAATCAAACAGGTTTTTGTGATTATCTAAACCAGAATTAAATGATTTAAGATCACATGTACTAAAATGATAAGAAAATGTAAAATGTATTTCCATAGAGGAATCCTGGGATGGAAAGAATGGAGATGGTAATTTTCATCTTGTTTGATGATACGATCATGTGGTAGCCTCATCCTCAGTTTTCCAGATCTTATCCATCATTGTCATGCTATTTTTTTGTGTGTGACAAAAGCAATTAGGTGGTGAGACAATATAAGTAACAGGCCTAGTGGCCGTTGTCAGGATTAACAATATCCTGTGATGTTCTGATCAGTGCTCACGTACTCTAAGGTCTTTATCCCAATTGTCTAGACGGCCCTATATTGTTCAGCAACATTAGCTCAACAGTGGTTGCTAGGCAACTAGGGACAGGGCTGCGCTTCTGAATCACATCATAGCATCTCTGCTTCTGCCAGCCTCTTCCCGTCAACTTCTCTCCAGCAGTGCCATGCTCTTGTCTATCTAGTCCCTTTCTCCCACTTTCCCCTTCCAGGCTCCTATGGGCTGGGCTAACCTAACAATAGTTCCCAATGGATTCCCACTACTGTAGAGCTCAGCATAGCAAGATAGTCACAGGATCCATAAACCTCCTTCCCTATCGACTTTTCATGATTGTGGGAAATGATCCTTAATTAGTCAGGGTTCTCTAGAGTCACAGAACTTACGGAATGAATCCATCTCTCTCTCTCTCTCTTGGAATGACTTACAGGCTGCAGTCCAACAATGGCTAGCTGTGAATGGAAAGTCCAAGAATCTAGTAACTGCTCAGTCCCATGAGGCTGGACACCTCAGCTGGTCTTCTGTGTATGCTGGGATCCTGAAGAAGTTGGCTCCAATGCCAGTGAAGGAATGGATGTGCTGGCAAGGCAAAGACCAGCAGGCAAAGAATAAATGAACCTTCCATCTTCCATTGTCCTTAGATAGGCTTCCAGCAGAAGGTGTCCCAGATTAAAAGTGTGCCTTCCTGCCTCTGGATTAAAAGCTTGTGTTGTCCCCTCAAGATCCAGATCAAAAGCCTTTGTCTTCCAGGCTCAAGACCCAGATCAAAAGTGTGTTGTCTTCCTGCCTCAAGATCTGAATCACAAGTGTGCCCTCCATTTCTGGATTGTAGTCCATTCCAGCTATAGTCACGTTGACAGCCAAGAATAGCTGCCACACTTAACCCTCTGTATTGCTCATTCCCACTACCCCCACCACATTAGTTCATCATTCCTTTTACCCTGAGGAGGTCTTCTTAACCCTTTGCTTACTCCCCCAATGACTGCCCAGTTCAGTGCATTTAAGACATGGACCAGGAGTTCAGGATCATTTTCAGTTACCCAGAAAGTTCAAGAGCAGCCTGGGCTACAGTAGACCTGCCCTCAAACAACAAAAACAAAAACTGGCAGAGAACCAGAAATAGATCAACCAGAGTGAAATGCAGCCATAGAGTCCCCTAGATAGGCCCTCCTTCTAGGAACAACAGTGGCCTTCTTCTGCAAGTAGAATCCTTGGTGTGAGTGAATCAATCTGTTTTGTGGGCAGATAACTATTTTGTGGAGGATAATCATATTCAGAGGAGTAGATCTTTAAAGAGCAGATTTGTTTCTAAGAGTGAATTGTTCTAAGCACTCAGTCCCTTTTGTCACTGTCGTCTTCTTTACACTGCTGGCCTTTTATACAGGTTCCCTCCCTGACTGGCTTAGCAGAAGCCGTCTTCAGACAAAGCTGCCTAGCTAGCCTCCAGAACTATATGCCAAACTTTAAAACACAAAGTCCCGAGCTTCAGGTACTCTGTTATAACAACAGAGAATGAACTAAGACACTGTGAGAAAGCCACTGTGAGTCTCAGGCACTTGGGCAGTGTGATCAGTTAACGGGAGAACAGAATGTTCTAGCACAGTTCGGGCTCTTCTCTTCCTGGTGCTGTCAGGCTTCCAGGAAATCTTGGTGGTGCTGAGTCTGACATGTTAGTCATCACACACAGTGTTAATGCCGGGCCGTCGTACTGAAACATGAGCTGGTCCGGGGATATCTTTGGACATGTGGCCCCAATCATTCCCACAAAAGGAAGGCACGCCCCGCTGCAGAACAGTGAGAGCCAAAGCTGGACAGAAAACGGGATGAGCTGCCTCAGAGGTGGCAAGTTTCCTGTCTTAAGATATTTTGCAGCTTCATTATACTTTTATATAATAGTGGCATGCTCTGTGTATATATGTAAATTAAATGCATTGATATATAAAATGAAGCCACCACAATTGCAATAATGACTATCTCTATATTTTCTCATGTATCTTCACGTTCCTTTGGAATCACCCCTTTTTGTCCCTCTCCATACTTTCTCTGGCAGGCAGTCAGGAATAGTCTTTATCTTACTATGGCTTTGTTTACATTGCCTAGAAATTTATTTATTTATGAAGAGATGGGTCTTACTATGCTTCCCAGACTGGCCCTGAACTCCAGTGCTCAAGTGAGCCTTTTGCCTCAGTTTCCTAGGTAGCTTGGATTACAGGCACGAGGCACTGTGACTTTTGTTATTATAACAAAATATGTGAAGCTGGTTTGCTTTGTGTTTTAAAGTTTGGCATACAGTTTTGGAGGCTAGCTAGGCAGCTTTATCTGATGATGGCTTCTGCTAAGCCAGTTACAACACCATGGAGGGAGCCTGTATGAAAGGCCAGAGGTGTGAGTGACAAGGAGGGCTGACTGCTTATAAGAATTCACTCTCAGGAACTAACATAGTACTCTAAGCCACCCCTCTCCAAAGAATTCTATGACCTAGAATTTTGTGTAACTGGAATCATGTAGTGGGCATTTATTTCCCCCTAGCATTTTAAATTTAATACGTTCTTTCCAAAAGGTTTATGTTGTTTTTTAGTAGTTTTTTTCTTTCCAATATAATATTTTTATTATTTGGGAATTTCATCTCAATCACACTCACTTTCCTATTCCTCCCAGGCCCACACTCCCACCCTTTGGCACTTGATAGTTTATTTTTAAAATTTATTTATTTTTATTTCATGTGCATTGGTATTTTGCCTGCATATATGTCTGTGTGAGGGCGTCAGATTCCCTGGAACTGGAGTTACAGACAGTTGTGAGCTGTCATGTGGGAACTCTGGAAGAGCAGCCAGTACTCTTTTTTAAATTTATTTATTATGTATATATACAGTGTTCCCCTGCATGTATGCTTGCACTGCAGGCCAGAAGAGGCCACCAGATATCATTATAGATCATTACAGATGGTTGTGAGCCACTATGTGGTTGCTGGGAATTGAACTCAGGACCTCTGGAAGAGCAAACAGTGCTCTTAACCTCTGAGCCATCTCTCCAGCCCATTAGTTTATCTATCTATCTATCTATCTATCTATCTATCTATCTATCTATCTATCTATCTATCTATCTATCT
>CABHPR010107330.1:4733-20849 GCA_902168415.1 Peromyscus melanophrys
GTGTGTGTGTGTGTGTGTGTGTGTGTGTGTGTGTGTTGAGGATTGAATCCAGCACCTGTCGCATGCCTGGCAAGCAGTTTCCTGCCCAGTGACATCCAACCTCTCCCTGGTATATCCTGGGCAAGTGCTGCACTTTCAAGCCACAGCCCAGCCCGCTGTTTTACTTCTTGCTTTGTTTGTTTTGTTTGTGTTTGTGTTTTTGAGACAAAGTCTCACTCTGCAGCTCTGACTGGCCTCAAACTCCTAGAGATCTACCTGCCTCTGCCTCCTAAACATTGCCTCTTCATTCCTTTTCCTTTTCTTTTATTCCCCTCTTTTTGAGGTGAGGTGACCTGACCATGGTCCTCTGGAAGAGCAGTGAGCGCTCTTCATTGCTGAGCCATCGCTCCAGCCCCAACTTCTTTCAATATAAAATAGTAATCATAGTGATGCTCTTATCTTGGTCTAGCCTGACTGGTTTTTTGAGTCAGGGTCTCAGGCACCACAGACTGGCCTTACATTTAGTTTGTAGCTAAGCGGGAGAATCAGGTCCCAGCACCCACATCAGGCAGCTCACAACCACCTGTAACTCCAGCTCCAGAGGGATCCAGTGCCTCTAGCCTCCACAGGCACTGCGCTCACATACAAATCAACTCTCTGTCCTTCCCTCCCTCCGTCCGTCCCTCTCTCTAACACACACAAACAACACACACACACACACACACACACACACACAAAATTTAAAATAATGAAATATATTTTTAAAGTTATTGGCCAATTACATTTCTGTTCTGTTTTATTTTGGTAAGACAGGGTCCTTATGCCAGGTGGTGGTGGCGCCCACCTTTAATCCCAGCACTCTGGAGGGAGACAGGCGGATCTCTGTGCATTCAAGACCAGCCTGGTCTACAGAGCTAGTTCTAGGACAGCCAAGGCTACACAGAGAAACCCTGTCTTGAAAAACCACCACCAACAACAAAAAGACAAGGTTTTACTATTTAACCCTGACTGACTTAGAACTTGATATTTAGACGAGACTGACCTGGAAGTCATGGATATCACCTGCCCTAGGCACCAGGCACACACGTGGTGCATAGACTTACATGCAGGCAAAACACCTATACACATAAAAAATGAAATATATATATGCAGAGAGAGAGACAGAGAGAGAGAGAGACAGAGAGAGAGAGAGACAGAGAACCCAGAATAGTGACATACACCTTTAATCCCAGCACTCAAGAGGCAGAGGCAGGGGGATCTCTGTGAGTCTGAGACCAGCCTGATCTACAAAGTGAGTTGCAGGCTGGCCAAGGCAACAGAGTAACACTCTTTCTAAAACACACATGGGGCTGGAAAGATGGCTCAGCAGTTAAGTGTACTGATCTACCCACAGAGGTCAGAAGAGGGCACCGGATTCCCTGGAACTGGAGTTATAGATGGTTGTGAGGTCCCAAGTAGTGCTGGGAATTGAATCTGGGTCCTCTGGAAGAACAGCTAGTACTCTTTTTTTTTTTTTTTAATGTTTTTTACAGTCTTTTTTTTAATTAGTAACATTAATTGTATTGATTTATTACATTCATGATATTATGTCCTGATACTACTGTCCATTTGTGGGACTTTTCCATCACACAAAACAGAGATTCTGTACTTAGGAAATCATTGCTCTATATTCCTTTCTTTTCCATCTTGAGATAACGTATAATCTTTCTGTCTCTGTGAATTTGTATATTCTATATATTTCATGTAATACAATTCTATAGTATTTGTCCCTCTTTTGGAATGTAAAAACATTTTATGTACAACTGCAAGAGAAATAATACACAGATAGCTTGAACATAAAAACAGATTATAATTCAAAAGTCCAGGGTTAGTTGAAACTGGAAAATATTTTCTCTGTAGAAAATAGTAAAAATGATAACATTTCCCAATAAACCCTTTTAAGCCAAATAATAGCAGCTAGTACTCTTAACCACTAAGCCATCTCTCTGGACTCAACATGGGGTATTTTCTATCCATATGAGCAGAACTCTGACAGAGGCACAGGGATTATGTGAATACATTGTACACTGCTTAACTCCAGGTTGTGTACCATACCCAAACTGGCCATATTGGGGGAGTGTGGCTATCTAAGCAGTTAGAACAGTAGCTTTTGCCAGGTGGTGGTAGTGAATGCCTTTTATCCCAGCACATGGGAGGCAAAGGCAGATGGATCTCTGTGAGTTCTAGGCTAGTCTGGTCTACAGAGTGAATTCCAATACAGCCAGAGCTACACAGAGAGACCATGTCTTTCTTTGTACCACCAGCCAGCTCTCAAATAATGACATGAAGACTTATTAATAATTATGAATGTTTGGCCTTAGCTTAGGCTTGTTCCTAACCTAACTAGCTCTTACAGCTTAAATTATCCCACACTTTTTAATCTATGTTCTGCCACATGACTTATTACCTCTCTTCTATACCACACCTCCTGCTTCCTCTCTGTGTTTTGCTGGGGAATTCCATCTTTCTTTTTTCCAGTGTTCTCCTGATGCCTGAAAGTCCTGCCTAGCTATTGGCCATTCAGCTTTTTATTACACCAATCACAGCAACACATGTTCACACAGTGTACTAATATCCCACAACATTTCCCCTTTTTGTATAAATAAAAAGGAAAGGTTTTAACTCTAACACAGTAAAACTATATACAATAAGAACAATTATCAGATATAAATTACATTTACAATGTCTAGTCTATTTGTATTTGGCAAATTTGGAGAAATTATCTATTCAATCTTGATGAGTCCAAAGTTTTATACCTAAGTCATTTTTTATCATAACTTATCAGTCCCAAAATATCCTTTTAGACCTTAAAACATTTTTTAGATAAACAATTTAAGCTTTTATGTTTCTTAACCTTATACATTTTATATCTCTTTTGTGAGTTTTTGTCTTTAATTTGGTAACAAGGAAAACTGTAACTATAAATATTTAGTCTTCAATCCCATCAAAGACCAGAGAAGGAATATTATAATATTACCTGAATAAACAGGAAGTACAGAGCAAACAACTTCCAAAACTATAGACACAACAGAGACATCTGGCTGCCTGGACAATTACCCAATATTCCTCAGAAATGTTGGGGCATCCATCTTTGACCTACAGGCCTAGAATGTCTGACAGACCTTTTTGTGAAGCAGGAATTTTGAAGGACTATCTTACTTTGTCTTAGCAAAGTTGGCAGTCACCTTTTTTGTGCCTGCTTGTCCAGTTTAGACAACATATTGTCAGCAGTTGAGGCAAGGGCAGTTTCTTTGCACAGTGTCTAACTTTGCCACAATGAAAGCAAATTCCATGTGCAGAGTCTTTAGTGTCCATCCTTTTTTGAAGTAGATTGGTACTGCAGGAGTACACGTGTCATGAAAAGCCTTGTGTTATTAAAACATCTTAAGTGCCATTTTCTGTAGGTCTCTGAAGTGTTTGAAGACCATCTATCTAAACTATATTTCTGTTTGATCTTGAAAACATACCTAATATGGCCACAGATTTGATTGTTATAGATCACTGACTACTAACCTGCATTTCTTAATTATCTTAAATAGTTTGTAATAATAATTTTCAAGGACTAAAACTTTATATTACATTTTTAAATGAGCTGTATAGTACAATACCTTTAAAACAAGTAGAAACATATATACAGTATGTTCTAACAAAAACCTTACATTTGTATCAATATACAAAAATCCATACCAATGTAAAATATTTGAGATTAGTAGTTTTTTTTAGTTTAAAAGTAGATTCAATAATCTATCCTTTTTTCTTATCATTCCTATATCCTCTCTTTTCTTTTCAGAATGAGATCCCTGAATCTAATCTCCTTTGCTTAGTTTCCTCCCTGACCATGACCAACAGCCACTTGTACCCACCCCCTCCCAAACAATGACAAACCTTCATAACTCACCAAATGACCAAAAACCACCTACCCCACCTCTTGGGAATATGGATGTCATGTTCTCTAGACTGCTTCCTATTGTCTGGGGGTGATGCCATCTTTAGGGAACCCTGAGAAAATTGGGATAATGGTCAAGTCCTGGGAAAGCTAGCTGTATTATTTTTTGTTTAGTCTCTGTGTGATGGGAAAGCACAGGGTTTATCTGAAGCCCTGGCAGGAGTAGTCTGTGAGGCTGGATCACCTCAGCTAGCTGCTTTGAAGTTGTTCTGGATGCAGATTGTTGAGGAAACTGCAACAGAGGCATCTGAGAGGCTGGGTCACTGGGCCACTTCATCATTGGTGTCTTGATCCTTTTTAAAAAAAAAAAAAAAAAAAAAAAAAAAAAACCATACAGACTTTTAAAGGTAACATGCATATCTGTATTAACACAAGTATGGAATGTATATGTGCACAAATCAGCTAAGATGCTTCTCTGTTCTATGTTTGAGCAGGTAAAAGGCATCTGTCAACTTTGAAAGTCCTTTTGGACTACATAACTAAACTGTAATATAAATCTCTATCCATCTATATGAAAGGATGGCATGAAATAATAAGTCATGAGGACTCTGTAGCCAACAAGATTTATCATGTCTCATCCAGTCTCAGAGCTGTTTCCATAGAGAGGGATCACCATATACGTCACCTGTCCTGTAGTCTTTCTTGGCTTTTCCCCTTATGTCTAGCCAAGATCCGATCCTCAGGAGGTCTCCTCAGGTCAAATCTGATCTTTATTAATTTTGAAGGAATCTATGTCTTTTCATTTCCCATGAAACCAAAAGCACAACCTCTCCCATAATGCAACACATATCCTGACTTTTATTTTGAAGTCATAACTTCCTAAAGTATGTAAGTTGGTTTAATTTAGCAGGTCTTTTCACAATCTAATGTCTCTCAGCCTTGCCATTTTGTGTTCATTTTTGTTCATATTTGAAAAAAATAAAGCCGGGCAGTGGTGGTGCACGCCTTTAATCCCAGCACTCGGGAGGCAGAGCCAGGAGGATCTCTGTGAGTTCGAGGCCAGCCTGGGCTACCAAGTGAGTCCCAGGAAAGGCGCAAAGCTACACAGAGAAACCCTGTCTCGGAAAACAAAAAAAGAAAAAAAGAAAAAAAGAAAATTAGCAAAGCACCATACAAGGTCCATACTCCCTGGGCTATACTTAAACTGTCAGGCCCTCTGCAGCGTGACTAGCTCAGCACATGGTGGTGATGGCTGGCTCTGCCCTCTTTGGGCCCGACTAACCGTCCCAGCTCTGGGAAACTTGTGTCCGCATTGCCACAGCCATTTCTATCCGGTCTCCACCGGTTGGATGTCATTTGGTGCTCTGCTACGTAGCAGGAGGGCCTCTTTAGTTTATTTTGGTTTTCCAAGACAGGGTTTCTCTGTAGCTTTGGAGCCTATCCTGGAACTTGCTCTATAGACCAAACTGTCCTGGAACTCAGAGATCCGCCTGTCTCTGCCTTCCTAGTGCTGGGATTAAAGACGTGCACCACCACCTGGCCATAGCAGGGCCTCTTAAAAGAGCCACACCTTTGTAAGCCACAAGCACCAAGTCTTCTTGAGAGATATTGGTCACCAGGCCAGGAAGCCATGTCTCACTCCCTTTTTTTTTTAGGACTTCTGTGGATCTATGTGGCCCCGCGTTGGGTGCCATTTGTAACGAGTCTTTCTTTGTAGCACCATCCAACTCCCAAATGACATGGGGCCTTATTATTAATTATGAATGCTTGGCCTTAGCTTAGGCTTTTTCCTGACTAGTTCTTATAACTCAAATTATCCCGTATTTTTTAGTCTATGTCCTGCCACATGACTTGTTACCTCTCTTCTATACCGCATCTCCTGCTTCCTCTCTGTGTCTCGCTGGCAAATTCAGCCTTTTTTCTTCCCAGAGTTCTCTCTCTGCCAGGAAGTCCCGCCTATACTCTCCTCCCTAGCTATTGGATGTTCAGTTTTTTGTTACACCAATCACAGCAACACATCTTCACACAATGTACGAGTATCCCACAACATGTCTCAGAAAAAAAAAAAAAAAAAAGACAATTTACCCCAGGCAGGACTTGGAGGCCAAGGCCTCGGGCACTTGCTCACCTGGTCTTTGCTCTCCTGCAGCTGAGCATTGACAGTTGCTGGGTTGGCTCCTACTACTGTCCCATACTTGACTTCTCAGCCACCATCCATGATGCCATTTCTACGGAAAGCACGCTCTTCATTCGGCAGAACCAGCTTGTCTACTATTTCACAGGCAGCTACTCTGCACTCTTCGATAGCAGCTACAGTAGCAGTGAGAAAGCTGGGCTGGGGGATGCAGGGGTGGGCGAGCTGTGGGCACTAGAGAAACAAAACCAAGAAGGATGTTAACCAGAGGAAAAAGGCCAGGCATCACCGTGCTCTACACCTGTCATCCCAACACTTGACGCAGAGGCAAGGGGATCATGGTCATCCTCAGCCATATAGCAAGTGGGTGTGGATCTAGGTACATGAGACACATGGGTGGGGATGCTGCACACCTCTGTGATCCTAGCACTTGAGAATCTCTAGTTTAGGGCAACCCTGGGCTACATATTAGATTCCAGAAAGCTTGGAGAACTTAGTGAGAACTGCCTCAACCCCATCCCTCTGAAAAACAAGAAAAGTGGGTCTTCCTGTTTATTGGCATACCTGAATGAGAAACCCATGAGCCATTTTGGCTTTAGGCATAGGTGTATCTACCCAGGGACTCACTGTAATTCTTGGTCTCCGTGCTGACTCATGGTGATTCTTGCCCAGCAACTGTCCATTCCTCTCTCCCTAAGTATACCCAGGGAAACTTTTTGTAAGTGGCTGCAAGCTGGAAGGGTCTCTTAGTTGCCTCACTCTGTCCAAAACTCAGGTCAGAACCAGGGGAGCACAAGAGAAGTGTGAACCTACCTAGACCTCACGGGCCGCCTGTGTGACGGTACACCCCTGACGTACACACCAGCATTTGGGAAGCAGCAGCAGGAAGCTGGACAGTTTGAGATCAGCCTGGGCTACATAGGAAGTTTGAGGCCAGCTAGGGTTACAGTGTAAGACCCTGTCTCATAAAACCAAAGCCGTCATAAGAGACTAGAGCTCAGAGGTAAGGGATGGGGGGGGGTCACAGAAATGACAAGCGTTGCTCTAGAGGCCCCCCAATACCACACTGCAATGTTGCTCCAGGCTAAGAGGACAGGTAACAGGTTTGTAAGATTAGAAGGAAGGAGATCTGGGGTCCAGGGACCAGCCTGACCACCTGGTTTTGAGTCTGCACGCTTGCCCCCCTAGGCAGCTGGGTTCGTGTCCTGGCTAGCGAGTGCATCAAGAAGCTGTGCCCAGTGTTCATCGATGGCAATGGCTCTGAGTACATCCTAGCCCTCACCACTGGCAAGAATGAAGGTTATATTCACATCGGGACCATTACAGGTAAAAGCCTGTGTGATCTGGAAGCTCAGGAGACATTTGTCTACCACCTTCTCACCTAGGGCTCCTATTCCTTGCCACGTGTCCTCAGGAGAGGCAGCAGGCTCAGGATTGTTCCATGTGTGTGGACATGGATATGCGTTGGTTCAGATCCAGCTTGAACAGTGTTAGATACTTTCTGTGATGTATTTGGCTTTAAAGGGCAGAAACCCAACTCAAAATCAGGTCAACAAAGCTGGATGGTATGACGCTCGCTTGCGTTCCCAGCACTTGGGAAAGGGAGGTAGGAGCATCAGAAGTTCAAGGCCAGGCCAGGCTACAATGAGACCCTTATCTCAAAATGAAACACAAAAGCAGGCTGGTGAGACCACTCACATACTAAAGAAATTAATAAAGGTCAAGGTCAGTGAGATGGCTCAGCTGGTAAAGGCCCTTTTGCTGCTCGGCCTGAGGACTTGAATTCAGTCCCTGGGCCCCACATGATGGGAGAAAAGAAACAATACCACAAGCTGTCCCTCTGACCCCCTCATATGTGCACGGCATGCAGGAATTTGAGGCCATCCTGGTCTACGTAGGGAGTTCCAGGCTAGCTAGGGCTACATAGTGAGACCCGTTCTCGAAAAGCAGAGAGAGGGATAGGAGAGACAGCTGAGCAGCCAGGAGTCCTTCAGAGCACTCACACAGCAGCTCATAAGCACATTCCGGGGCATCTGAGGCTCTCTCTTGGCCTCCTCCAGCACCAGGCACTCAGGTGGTATACATACATATAGGCATGCAAAACACTCACACACAGAACAGAAATAAATCATGAAATAAAAAGTTATTGGCAGCCGGGCGTTGGTGGCGCACGCCTTTAATCCCAGCACTCAGGAGGCAGAGCCAGGCGGATCTCTGTGAGTTCGAGGCCAGCCTGGGCTACCAAGTGAGCTCTAGGAAAGGCGCAAAGCTACACAGAGAAACCCTGTCTCGAAAAACCAAAAAAAAAAAAAAAAAAGTTATTGGCATGCTCACAGGCATTGTTAAGCAGGAATCTGACCCAAATTTCTCCATAGTCAAAGAAACACACAAAGAGATGCTTCTTCATCATTCTACACTTTCATTTCATTTCTTTTGTTTGTTTGTTTGCTTTTTGAGACAGGATCTCAGTATGTAACTTGCTGTCTTGAAACTCATTATGTATACCAAGCAGGCTTCAAATTCACGAAGACACTCCTGTCTCTGCCCCTGGGAATAAAGGCCTGTACCAGCACTCAGGGCTTGTCCTCTTTTTAGTTTCCCATCAGGCATCTGCCAGGCCCGATTGGAAAGACGTGTTTGTTTGTTTTTTATGTTTTTTGTTTGTTTGTTTGCAAAAGTGCTGATAAGTCCCCATTATTGCATCACATAATGACTAAATATAACACAGACTCCACAGACTGCTCCATAGGACCCTAGATCTGTGGCTTTGGATACTTAACATGACTTCACTGATCTCACTTTTCCACCTGTAAAATGGGACCAGATGACAATACTATAATAGTCTATTTCTTTGGGTTGATATAAAGATTAAATAAATACACTGGACACGGTGGTATGCACATGCAGTCACAACACTTGACAGGCTAAGGCAGAAGGACCAAGAGTTGGAAGCCATATGAACTAAAAACGATAAAACCAGGGCCAGAGCTTGGCTCAGCATTAGAGAACTTGTACAGAATCTACCAGTGAGTGAATGCTGGTATCACCAGTGTGTACCACCACACCTTGCTTCGTTAATTCTAACTCCCAGCCACAGCATGCACTCTGATTGACTTCTGTTGGTCACATCACCAGATCTAAGAACATTTCTGAGATCCTAGGCCAAGTGTAGAGATGAGAAAGATGGAAGGCAGGCCTAACCCTAGAATCCCTGGGCTAAGAGGTTCCAGGTATGGGGACCCCGATGGGGTGCTGGTTGGGTGGGATAACCCTACAGGTGCTGGTGGGCTAAAAAGGACCTGAACATGGGACCTGATTTGATCCATAGATGGTCGTGTGTCCTTCAAGATGATGCCGGATAGCTGGTCAATATGTGATAAGTTACCGGGTACTCATTTTTGGGGGGACCTGGGGTGGAGGATGGAGGCCACTGAGAAGGGTGAGAGGGTTATGAGGAAGAAGTCAGGGTCTAGATTGCTCTAGATTCTGCTCTCCCCAACAGGTTCAAACTGCTCCATTAACTGGGCTACATACATCGCTGATGAGAAGAACCTGCTATTGTTGGTGGAGACCGTCTCCACGAAATTAGTTAAGATCTTTTACCTACTCAACTTTAACTTAGGTAATCAGGTTGCCTGGAGTCAGGAGGGAATGTGCAGGAGCCTGAACTGTGGACCATATATCCACCCCAAACACTCCACTCTTAGCTCTTAGAGTGAGCTGGGGAAGCCAGTGTGTCTGAGAGAGAGTTAAGAGGGCAGGTGGGGAGACTGAAGAGGAGAAGAGAAGCCAGATCTGGAAGGCCCTGCACACACACACACACACACACACACACACACACACACACACACACACATACACACACACACAAATGTAATAAATTAAGGAAGGTATTCTGTCTGTCCTAAATGGAAAGCAGTAGAGTCTTTAAGATGGGTGGGATTTGTGGGTTTTTTTTTTTTTTTTTTGAAACAAGGTCTCATCATGTAGTCCTAACTGTCCTGGAACTCAACCATATAGACCAAGCCCAGTTGCCAACAGAGTCTCATGTGAAGGTTGGAGAGCGGGTAGCTTTGCCCTGCTTCCAGATATTGAGAGTTCTTCAGCTTTCAGGGTGTTGTTTTCCTACCTTTAGAGACCCAGCGACTGGATATTCTCTACATAATACCACAGTTTATCCCAGAAGGTAGGACCAGAGAGCGAGGGTAGCTTCCAGGTGGGCAGTGGCCGGGAAGAGCCCAGGTGACCGACCCTTACTCCTCTCCACTACATCCTTCCCTTCTCTGCTATGGTCAGCTCAGGATTTGGACTTCCTGGTGCTACATGGGACAGAGACCTATACCAGAACTGCCATGACACCCAAGGGCTTGTTCTTCAACACATTCAACAATATGCTGTACATTTGGGGCAACTTCATCCTGCAAAGGTAGGCATAAGCCATCTCCCCAGTGACATGCACGCGCACACGCACACACACACATATTTATATAAATTTTGTTTGTTTTTTGAGACAGGTATCACTATGTAGCCCTCACTGTCCTGGAACTCACTATGTAGACTAGGCTGGCCTTGAACTCAGAGATCCATCTGCCTCTGCCTCTGCCTCTGCCCAATGCTTGAGATTAAAGGCATATGCCATAATGCCCAGTAAAGTTTTATTTTACTTTAATTATGTATGCCCATGTGTGTCTGTGTGGTGGTGTACACAGGAGTGCAGGTATCTATGGAGGGAGGGCATTAGAAACCCCGGAGCTGGAGCCATTCGGTGCTTGGAACCTACCTGTAAGAGCAGCAAATGCCCTTACCCTCTAAGCCACCCTTCCAGGGCCTTCAGCAGGCTTTTGTTGTTGTTCCAATTAGGGTCTTGCTCATGTTAGGCAAGTAGTCCACTGGGAAGTCATAACCCAGCCCCCACTGGTGACAAACAAGCGCACTCTGATGAGTCACCCCAGCCCAGCTCGAGAAGCCTTGTGTAAAATGAAACTTTCTGGACTGAACACATGTGAGCAATAGAAAGCATTTCCCGGGGACACTTCAGAACTCTTCCTACTCATCTATCCTCTTATTCTTCATGATCTCAGGGGCCCGATGCCATCTTCATGGACAGTTGGTAAACTGCTCTTTCATGATGCATTTGGTTTTAAAAGAAAGAAACCTAATTCAAAAATCAGTTAAGCACAAAGAATGTACTGACTTACATTTAGAAATATCAAGCTCCAGCTTCAGGCATGTCTGGATCCAGGGCTCAGATAGTATGCTGCTGGGACTTCGTTTGTAGGCAAGATGGTGCTTTTACTGGAGTCCTAGGCCAGAGGGCTGAGTCCTGGGGTCCCAAAAAAATCAGAAAAGGGGAGATAGGGATCTGTCCTACCGGGCTGTCCTCATCCTCTGAGCTCCCTCTCTCCACCTCTACAGCTACAACAGGATACATTTCATTTATCTGGCGGACTTCCCCAAGAACTCCGTCATCAAATACATGGTCAACTCTTACCAAGGAGACATGGCTTTTGTCACAGAAGGAGAAGAGGTGAGCTACCCTGTTCTTCTCCCCCAGCCCTCCTTGTTCATCTCCCAATCCCTCCTGCTCTGTTAGGGTGAACACCCTCAAGGGATCCCAAAATAATGTCAATAGAAGCCCTATCCGTAACAGGGCCCTGGAACTCAGAGAGGGTAGGAGACTTTTCCAAAGACTGTCACAGCACAGTGGGAGAGTAGGAAGGGTTAAAGTTTTTACCATAGCCCCATGTGTAATGACTGCTGGATCCACAGATCTGGTACTTTCTGGAAGGTGGCTATGATGTATACCGGCTGATCCCGTCCAAAGGCTGGGACATCTACTTCAGCCTGCAGAAGCTGCAACACTCTTCTCTCTTCGCGGACCAAGAGTCCTTGGTCACCCTCTTCTATGAAGATGGGCAGCTCTATCAGGTGCCATGAAGGCTTGGTAGGGTGGAGATGGGGAGCAGGTTGGGGCTACAAGGAGGTTCCCACCAGCTTACCTGCCTGCTTCTGGCCCCAGCTGATATATCTTATTGACTCCGGGAATGGACGTTTGGTCAAGAGGGCCTTGCCTGTGGCACAGTTGCTGCTGTATGACCAGAACACCCCCTACTCACTGGTGAACACAGGGTGAGAAAATGGGGACCATGAAGAAGTCTGAGAGCTCCCAGCCCAGGGGTGGGACCAAGAGCGACCCTAAGGATAAGCTGGTGATGGGGATGCTCAGCATGGAACAGAGCTCAGAGGAACAGTGTGGTACAGCTGGAGGTCTTGGGCCATCAGGGAGGAGGGGAGCTCTGACAAGAGGGGGAGGGGGGATTAGTGAGGAGGAATGGGAGTGTTAGTGAGAGGGTGGGGAGGAAGTGGGAAAGGGTGTCTAGACAAGGGAGCCTTACTTGTAAAGGCCCTAAGGAGGAACAGTGCCCAGGTGTTCAGTGACTGACAGACCCCAGCGATGGCCCATACCTGCAGTCTTAGCTCTTGTCAGGTTAAGGCAGAAGAATTCGCAATTCGAGGCTAGCCTGGTCTACATAGTGAGACTGGACGGGGGAAGAAAACTTCTGGACATCTGCAGAGGGTGGAGCCAGAAAAGCAGCTGGAGGTGGGGGCAGAAGCAAGGCAAGGGACCTGGCTGGGATGGGGGGAGAAGACATCCAGTGGAGAGCAAGTGGGAAGGGATGTGGAGGGATGTCTGAGGGACAGCCACCAGAGTGTGTCCAAAGCCTGCTGAGCATGAGGGGCTGAGCTGAGTTTGGTATAAGCCAGGGTAAATTTGGGGAACCAGTGACTCAGAAGTGGTGAATGTAGGTCTGGGGACGTTCCTGATACGCCACAGGAGTCAGCATCTCTCTCCCCTTGCATGCTCATCATCCACTGCTGCCCAGGAACTTCAAGACGCCCTCCTTCACCAACCTCTGCCCTTTCAAGGTGATGCGTCTACGTGACCTACCCAAAAAACAGCATCTTGCACGTCAAGAGCTCTACCATGCTCCACCACCTCTGGTCTCCGAATCCCTGGGCTTCCACAATAATAAGACACTTGCTGTCTATCAAGGCCTTGTCTATTACCTGCTGTGGCTGCACTCCAAGTATGACAAGGTGGGCACCTGGGGGCACTGGAGAGGGACCTGTTTTGTAGGGGTGAGCTTGAGGAGGTAGTGCAGCCAGAGTGGAGCCTGAAGTCCAAAGATGTGGGGAGGGTGAAGGGGCAGGAGGCAGCAGGTTTGAGCTGGACTTGAGAGTGGTTCTTAGGGGTGAGACCCTTGGATTAAAAGCCAGGAAGCCAAGTTTAGGTTACAGTTGCTGGCTCAAGCCTCTAATCCCAGCACTTGGGAGGTGGAGGCAGGAAGATCAGGAGTTCAAGACTAGCCTTGGCTTCATGAGACCCTGCCATAAAACAGGGCGTGGGGGGGGAGTTGGAGGGTTGGGGGGCGGGCACCTGGTGTGATGGTGCAACCTTTATGTTTTTACCCCAGCACTCTAGAGACAGAGGCAGATAGAACTCTTGAGTCTGTGGCCAGCCTTGGGCTACATAGTGAGTTTCAGGACAGCCAGGGCTATATAGTGCGACCTTGTATCAATAAAAAACAACCAAATAAAACAAAAAACAAAACAAATCCAGGAGCTGGGGAGAGAGGCACAGAACAGGAGGACTTAGTACAAATTGAAGTACCCACAGAAAAAGCTGTGTTTGAGGGCTGGGCCTGTAATCCCAGCTCTGGGAGGTAGAGACAGGTTTGATCAGTGAGACTCACTGGCCAGCCAGTCTAGTCCCGCAGGCCAGGGTTCAGTGAGAACTCCCTGGGTGACTTCTTTGGAAACACAAGCAAGGTTTCTGGCTTCCACAAGCGCACACAGACACAGGAAGCCGGTTTTGGGGGCGGGCTGGGGTGTGTATCTCCTACTTGGGCTATGAACTGAACCCAATCCTGGAGCTGTCTGCCCCCTCCCTGTCACCTCACCGTGTCTGACCGTCCCACAGCCCTACGCGGATCCCGTGCACGATCCCACTTGGCGCTGGTGGGAACACAAATCACGGTACAAGGTAGGTGGATAGGTTGGGAGTTGGTGGAGGGCAGCACTGAGACGCTCCTAACTGACCACCCCGGTGCGTCCAGGATTACTACTTCTACCTGTCCAGCAACTGGCTGGCGGCGGAAGGCGTGTACATCGACATGAGCAGCTACCAAAAGCTCTACAACATCTCGCACGACCATGGGCTGCCCGAGATGGTCTTCCTGGACAAGGGCACCTCATTTAGCTTCACCGTCTTCCTGACGGCGCATGAGGACACCTTCAAGCTCAGTGCCAGCTCCGGTCTGTGGGCGGGTCCTAATTGGCAACCAGGGGCGGGTCCTGGATCCTCCGGGGGTGGATCCCAGGCATCAAGCCCCTCCCTCCTCCCTGCTAGGCTCTAGCTTCCAGGTGGAGAAGAAGTTAGCAGTGGCTGTGGTTGTTGCCGATCCCGAATGCCTTGACGTAACTGTGAATCAGGATGTCCTTCTTAATCGCAAAGCAGTGCTCTACAAGGTGAGAAGGCCAGAGAGGAGCTACAGGGCCTTGGCTGCTGTCCCTCTGGTCCTCTGCACATTCAGTGGAAAGCCACAGCTCTTATTAGCCCCTCTGAGCTCCAGTTATCAGGTCTTTGAATGTCTCTGGATCCTAGGAGAGATTTGGATATCCCCTTATTTTAGTCTCTCCTTCCTCTACTTCAGATTACAATCAAGGACAAAAAAGTCTGCTATGATCAGGGCATCAGTGGACATAACCTCAAGAAGACCTCCATGATGGTCAAAGTATGGTCCAAGCTTAGGGGGGGAGAGTGTGGGGAGAAAACACTGGCCCTTGGGTCCCTAACATCACCTACTCCTACCCACAGGTGTTGGGATCTTCTGGAAAATGCTTCCAGACCACATACCTTGGGACAAGCACGCAAGTACTAGAACTTGGGTACTGGGTATGGCATTGAAAGTGGAGGGCTGGGTTGAATTGCTACAGGGTTGGTTCCCGTTGCTGTCCTGGGAACATCACAGATGCATTCATGTTTTTAATTTATGTATTGGGTATTTTGCCTGCATGTATGACTGTTCACCATGTGTGTGCACCTGGCGCCTGCAGAGCCAGAAGCGGGCATCTGATCTCCTGGAACTGAAGTTACAAATGGTTGTGAGCTGTCACGTGGGTGCTGGGAATGGAACCCAGGTCCTCTGCAATTGCAGTTGCAGCCAGTGCTCTTAACCTCTGAGCCACGTCTCCAGTCCCTGCATTCAGATTTTCCCTTTCTCATTTGTGATCCTCATTCCTGCCCCCACCCCTCAGGAAGGGTTTCTGAAATGGCTGCCTTCACAGCTCTGTAGGCTGCACACATGCCTGTGTGCTTTTACAATTGTATTTCATCACAAGGAAATGTCCATTGGCTTCTTTGCCCAATTGACACACGTGTAGCGTATAGAGAGCATGCCCAACCCTCTCACACACTGCTACACACTGCTCCCCCATGCCCCCATTCCCAGTACCGGAGATTGAACTCAGGCCTTTGAGGATGTTGGGCAGGCACTCTACCACTAAGATACACCCCCAACCCTCACACATTGTTTTACATTTTCTCTCTCAAATGTTCTTTGTTCTCACCTTTTGTTTTATGATTCTTCTCTTGCTTACACATGTGCTATCCCCCTTGCATACAGTTAGCCACTGAGGCCTGGAGAGCCTGGGGAGGCCCTAGAGGCTTTGTTCTCCACAACCTTCCTCTCCACCCACCAGCAAACTCACTGGGTGTTCCTCTTTTCTGGTTTGGAGTACCGCAGGCAGTGGGAAATGGGTGTGATAGGCAGAGACTCCTCGTAAGACAGGATGAGTAAGAGGGAAGGGGAGAGGCTGAGACGTTCACATCTGGCTGTGTGCTGGGAACAGATGTGTGTATGTGTGTGTCTTCCAGAATGGTAAGGGAGAAGGGAAGAAAGTTGAGGTTTAGGGGAGAAAATAGATAGGTTTTAGGTATGGTCTTCCTTTTTCCTTCCTTCCTTCCTTCCTTCCTTCCTTCCTTCCTTCCTTCCTTCCTTCCTTCCTTCCTTCCTTC
>CABHPR010107336.1:0-16907 GCA_902168415.1 Peromyscus melanophrys
TTTTTTTTTTATATCTTGTTGCTCATACATTTGAATTCTGGAATCTAAAAATCCACAATAATTATTGTTTTTGAAAGTTCACTGAATTTGTTTCTATGTAAAATGAATGCAGAAAGGCAGATTTCGTAAAATGTTCTTTCTGTCTTGGGATTAAAAAGCTAAATACTCCTTTGTTAGTGAGCATGCTACTGTCTGGGGCAGCATATTTATGCAGTAGTATTTGGGCCTAGACCTTAAGTGTGTTTGTACTTACATTAAACCTACCCTAGAGTCTGCTCTTTCCTAACCAACAAATTACTTAACTTTGGAAGGCTAGAGGAATTCTTAAGGGAGTCTCTCACATTGTGTTCCGCCATATTGAAGCATCTGGATGCTTGGATTTTGTACACGCGTCACGGGTGCATAACTTCCAGTTAGGTGGCCAGACTGTACTTTGATTACAGGGCATACGTGGGACACCAGTCTGCCTCTGTACTTATTTTAACCACCTTTGTGAGACAGAGGAGAATGTGGGGTAAAAGTTAGAAGAATAAGCCACATCTGAAATGCAGTTACTGTAGGGAGTGAGCCTTTGAGGCATAGATATTTACATAGCTATGATCTCTGTATATGTATATGTAGATACATACGGATCGGTATTACTTTAGAAATGTGAATATTTAGTCACCATTTCTCATGAAGTTCAGACTGTGATGTCAGTGAAGGAGGTGGGCCAGGTGGGGAAGAGGCAAGTTTGCAGCAGCCGAACTTCTCAGCTCTGCCCATTAGAATCACCTTTGGAGCATCTAGAAAGCCAAGAGAGGCCTACCCCTCCACCTGCAGTGTCTGGTTCTGCTGTTTGTGTGATAAGGTTCAGGCTGTCCCTGCGTGCCTGTGTGTGAGAGAGACACACAGAGAGAGATCTTAGTGTGGAACATTTGAGAACCAGGAACAGACAGATGGGAGCCAGAAGAGACTTGTTTCTTCATGTGAGCACCATCCCCACCAGGTGGCAGCAGAGCTCTTGCACTGGCGCAGCTGTGCTGGACCTTGGCTGGATGCGTGCTCCTTTGAGCTGTTCTGAGGCATCTCCGCCATTGTAAACTGGTTCTGCTCCTGTCTTCCAGAATCACCTGAAGCCTCCAGAAACAAAGAGGAAGATACAGCACGTTACATGGCCGTGAAGGGAAGCCTCCGAAATGTAAATAGAGCTGCAGCTGCAGTTTTCAGATGAGTCCACAGTATTTACTGAGGTCCTGATTACTGTGGGATTTTCTTGAGGTTTAAAATAGGTTTGGAAAAATAAAAGTCTTTCCCTTCCCTCCCAACCCCCTCCCTCCATTCCTTCTTCCCTTCCTTAAAATGTCTTGACTTTCATGACCCGACTAGGGAAGAATTATTTTTTTTTAATATAGCCTTGTATACATCCTTTATAAATTTCTTTTCCCAAGCAGAAGCATATAGCAATTGGCAGTATTCTGGTAAATATTGCCACCTGCATCGTGAAGGGTTCACCGAGGAAAGTGTGTTGATGGTGTTGCCGGAGAAGCATTCTGCTCTTCGGTTGCTCGTGCCGCTGTGTCCCACTGACGGCAGAAGGGGACAGAGTTTGCTGTCACTTCCCTCTCAGCAGCAGAAGCTGCTCATGTGTCTTTAGAACGTTCTGCCGTGCAGGGATCCTGCCTACTCTTTGCTTGTACGGCTTGTGGTCTCATTGTGAGTTCAGCCATTTCTTCTACGCTTTCTCTTTTTAAAATGAGACTGATTTCAAAGTCTTCAGGCTGGGTGATCACGTGAGAGGCAGTACTTGACAGCAGAAAGTTTGGCATGATGGGTGCTAGGATTCTAGACATTAGGAAAGTCCAGAACATGTGGCAGTGGTGGAGGGAGGTGTTTATTGGTCTGCTGTGGAGTAGGCAGTCGTCATTGTCAGGCCACTGGAACTGGAATTCACTGTAGAGTGCAGCAGGGAAGTGGACTCCTAGCTGAACATGAGCTGTAATACAGCTCCCTGCAGGGCTGTCCCATGCAGGCTTAACTGACAGTCTTTTTATTTTTGTGCAGATAGCATTATCCACTTGTATAGTGCAAGTGAGTGAGAAAATACTGTTTGCTTTACATTCATGACTTCTAGTATCTGCTCCCTCCTTTATATTTCTAACTGAGAGTAAAGATACTTCATACCTTTTCCATGTATAATCTTCAGATTGGTGGTTTGCCTTGTTGGTAGGCCTTAGGGTCATCTCCTTTCTTTGATTTGTTAAAACAAGCATTTTAGATCGGTTATCAGCTAGCCTTACAAAACATAATTCAGCCTTGCAGGTAAGTACTGTTCTTAGACATCAACCCTGTAGTTTTTTAGCGTTCTCCTTTTTTTCCAGACTAAATTTGTACACATAAGACAAAATTGATGCATATTAAGTGTTGCATGAGTTGTTGATGCTACAGTAAGATTTTAAATGTATTGTTATCTGCAGGGCTGATTAATGAATATTGTTGATGGGAACTGTGCTCCTATATGTACTTGTCAAGGGAGATTTGAAAAGTGCAGCTTTTAGAGTAGACTGACACATTCTATTTTATGTTCAGTTGACCCTTCTGCTTCCACGGCATTTCTCTCTTTGAAGAGAGAGTTAGCCATTTGACAGTTTTAAGTCAGTGGGCACTTATTTTTAGTTACTCTGTGAAATTAATTTTTAATTTGTATATTTAACTTACAGAGTAGGTTGGTAATAACAGCTGAACTGTGTAACATTGTTGCTTCAAATTGAAGTTTATACTATGAGCATTCAGCATCTACACTCACATAGCAGCATATTCTTGAGCTGTTTGGAGTTTGAGAGGTGGAGAAGCATTGAACCATGCACTGTGTATTACGTACTCCCTGTCACAGAGCTCTGTGCCTCCTAAAGGGATCATGGAGCTGGCTTCCTCTCTGTAATGAAGTGTGCCAAGCACTGGGAATCTTGAGAAGCAGCCTTGGGAGGCTCGTTTTGAGGTGGTGTTTCCATGTGGGTTAGAAGGACTCATTGCGAGTCGTGAGCAATTCTGGAGTACCTTCACTCACTAACATGGGGTTAGTGTTGTTGCTGTCCATTCTGTGTTCCAATGAGGCCAACTGCTCTTACAGTGGGTTGGCAAATGGATGGCACTGGAGTCAGTGGGGAGCTTGTGAGGTACCCGAGGCAGCACATCTGCCATCAGCAAGTTGGCCTTGTTCTTTCCTCCTCCCCGTTGTGTACCTCCTACTCTCTTTCCCATTCTCCTTTCTTTTTTCTCGAGGTCTCAGCTTCAGACTTAGCTTTGCCAGTTGCATTGTGTCTGTGACTTTACTCCATTCACTAAGGGGTGGAGATAGTCTAACCCCGGTCCTCTTACTTCTGAGCGATCATAGACCACTGTGTGGACCCTGCAGTCTGGAACCCTGCAGCATCAGGGCACTCAATTGCTTCCCAAAGGCTGTTACAGCAGCATAGTTTCCCAGAGTAGCCTTAGTCTAGACAGCTGCCAGAGTCTTGAAGAGTGGCTCACTACTACCATAAGGCTGTATTTGCTGGTGTGGAAATTCATCAGAATTGAAGTTTTCATTTGAAATTCTATTTTGGTTGACTTAAGTTTGAGAGACAGTTCTAAAACTGATGTAGAGACTCATTCAACAGCAATGACCTTTTAAAAACTTACATTAAGTAAAACTGCCAGTAGATTAAATCATCCCGGTGTGTTAGAGCTTCCTCTACGTCCTGCTGTGGAACTTGAGCATTGTTGAGAGGTTACTAATTGGTCAACATGTTTTTAAGTGTGCTTTTACTAAATGCTTGTGTAAGTTTTGTAATTCAGTATAGAAAAGGTTGACCTTGTAATGTACGGTTTTTGTATGTATAGTCTTTTAAGTAGCCTTGTCCTTATTTAAATAAACTGAATAAAATTATCTTGAGCAGATCTGTCATTTGCAAAACAAATCAGATGGAAAAATATTCCTGTTACTTGATGTGACGGAAGAAACTGATTCAGGGAGTGTCTTTGTGTGTGGCATAATCTTATCTACATTGCATTCTTTGCATTCAAACAGCCCAGCCCAGTCACCTGTTGTGAGCAAGAGGGCAGTTAATTATGTCATGTTTGAGACATCTTGATTGACATGAAGATGTGCATCCTCAAGTATCCCTAAGAATAAATGGGACAAAGTAGAAACTTGGTTGAGGGACTTAGGGCAAAGGATTGGAAGTCAACAGCTGAATTCCCCTCTAGGGAGGGTGGCTGCTTTTCTAAGGCAGGTTCCACCACAGCCCGCTTGTTTATACCTCCTGAGTACTAGGAGCACAGCTCTGAGCTGAAATGACTAGTTCCTTAGCTGGGATCGCAATGTTACTGTTCTGGTAAAAGCTCCACCTCAACCCCTGGCACCCATATACCCAAAGAGCCTGGACTGTTCTGATGGAAGCTCCACCTCAGCCCCCCACCCCCTTCTCTCTGTCTCCAAACCCTGCCCTGTCTCAGAAAGCCCACCAAACACTGCTCCTCCCCCAGAAGATGCTCAAGACTACCCCCACAGGGTATTTAAACTGCACACCAGAAAACAGACATGTGGTTTTTTTGGTCTCTCTTCCCTGTCTCCTTGTTGTGGGGTCAGAAAATCATCCGGGAGTGCTTTACCCATCAAACCTGAGCTTTTTCTAATTCGGTTTGATTGGGTTTGCTGCATCGGGTGAGAGATTTAATCGGGGTGCAGAAACTTCCGTTACTTACTGCATTTGAAGACTGAAGTTCTAAATCAAGTAACTTGGAAAATACTCCGGTAATTTGCTATTTTGAACAACAACCAAAAAAGCAGAGACAAAGCTCCTTGCTTTTGGTTGCTTTTTTTTTTTTTTTTTTAAGATTTATTTATTTATTATGTATACAGTGTTCTGCCTGCATGTATGCCTGCAGGAAGAGGGCGCCAGATCTCATTACAAATGGTTGTGAGCCACCATGTGGTTGTTGGGAATTGAACTCAGGACCTCTGGAAGAATAGTCAGTGCTCTTAACCGCTGAGACATCTTTCCAGCCCTCCATTTGGTTGCCTTTTACTAGTGTGCTTTACAAACTGAAATGCATTTAATCTTTTCAGTTGCTTAATAACTTAGTTGATTTCCTTTTATGAAACAAACAAAGATGTGAGTTCCTATGTATTTTTAAATACCTGGTATTGTGTATCTTAGGGTTGAGCAAGGTGATTCAGTTCCTTATTCTGTGGAGAAGGTAGGCCAGTGAACATGGAATGGCAAGGTGTAAACCAAGAATTTACTCAGTCATCTATGTATAGATGCGAGGAAACCTTATGCTTTGGGTTATGTTTTAGTTACTTTTCTATAGCTGTGATAAAACACCATGCCCAGAGCAAGTTATTTTGTGCTTACAGTTTCAGTGAGTCAGAATGCATGAGGCAGAGTGGAGAGAAGCAGGCACTGGGTAGCAGGAGGGGCAGTTGAGTGCTCACACCCTAAAGCAAAAGCAGGAGGTGGGAGGAGCACACTGGGGATGCAATGAGTCTGTGAAACATCAGTGCTCCTCCACCCCCCTCCACCCTGCCCCCTCCACACACTTCCTCCAGCAAGGCCACATCTCCTGTTACTGTGGTAAGACCGTGACCAAGGCAACTTTAGCAGGTTTATTTGAGGCTTACGGTTTCAGAGGGCTAGAGGCTGTGCCCATCATGGTGAGGAGCATTGTAGCAGGCAGGCAGACAGGCGGGCATGCACTGGAGCAGTAGCTGAGAGCTAACATCTTGAGACACAACCACATGGCCTTTTGAAACCTCAGTGCTCATCCCCAGTGACACCTCTAAAAAGGCCGCCTAATCCTACCCAAAACAGTTCCACCAGCTGGGGACCAAGTATTCAAATACATGAACCTAGGGGGGCCAGTCTCATTCAAACTACCACATTCACCTCCTTGGCCCTCAGGCTCATGGCTGTATGTATCATGCAAAAAGCAGTTCAACTTCAGAAGTCCCTGTAGTCTTTCACAGTCTCAGCACAGTTTAAAAGTCCAAAGTCCAACTCTCTTCTAAGACTCAGGCACTTATAAAATAAAAAGGCAAGTTGCATACTTCCAACATACAATGGCACAGGATATGTATTAACCATTCCAAAAGGATGGAACGGGAGCATAGTGAGGAAGTACTGAACCAAAGCAAGACTAATAATACCCAGCCGCATAAACTCCAAATCCCGAAGCTTCATGTGTGATGTCAAAGGGCTTAGATGGCTCCACCCTTCCAGCTTTGCTGCCTGTAACATACTCCTCTCTCCTTGGCCGGTTCCACTCCCTGTGTGCAGCTATGCCCGGCAGATGTCCCATAGCTCTGTCGTCTCCAACACCAGTACAATCCAGGCTTCGCTTTCACAGCTTCAGGAAATGGCCCATCAAGGCCTCCATGCAGGGACTCTCCTGCCACAGGCCTGGCCCTAGAGGCTGTCCTTAACCTTAGAGGGAAATTCTACAGCCTATTTCCTTGTGTGTCCTTCATGACTGTGAAGCCAGAACCACATGGACACTGACAAGTTGGACTGCCTGCTTGGGATGGAGTCTAGCCCCGAAGAACCTCAATTGTCCCAGCTTTCTTTTGGTGTTGCTTTTTAGGAACAAGATGTTCCGTAGGCCTTTCCCTTTTACAAGTTGGACACTCACCTTGGTGGGGTCTTGCCCTGAGGGCACTTCCCTTTATTCCATCTTGAATCAGGCCTTTATCTCTTTCAGCACAAGCCTTGGTCAGTGCTGTTACTCTGGGGGATGATGTTTAATAGCATGTGAAGTGGGTGTGGTGGTTTAAATGAGGTATGTTCCCCAAAGTCTCCAGTATTTGAACACTTGGTCCCCAGTTGGTGGTGATCTAGAAGAAGTATGTCACTGGGGGTGGGCTTTGAGGTTTGGTAGCTTTACCTGCCGCCATGCAGCCCACCATGGTGGATTCTTATTCCTCTGAGGGTGGGGTGGGGGTAGAGATTGCACAAATTCAAAGAAGTAGAGATGAAAGGGATCCAACAAAACCCAGAAAATCATTAGGGAATATTTTGAAAATTTATGTTAAAAAGAGACTGGAAAATCTAGAAGAAATGGATGCACCTAGACACATACAAACCTGTTGTTTGAATCTTAGATGGTCTTTTAATGAAAAACCCAGAGCCACAGATCAGGATGAAAGTTGAAAGCTCAGAGAAGCAGAACAGCTAGCCACTAGTTCTTACTTCTACAAAATCCTCAGCCTCAAGAGAGAGTTCCTGTTTCCTCATGCCTTATATACCTTTCTCTGCCCTGCCATATTACTTCCTGGGATCAAAGGCGTGTGTGTTTCCCAAGCAAAGGCATGAGATCTCAAATGCTAGGATTAAAGGGTGTGCCAACACTGCCTGGATTCTATGTCTAATCTAGTGGCTGGCTCTGTCCTCTGACCCTCAGGCAAGTTTATTAGGGTCCACAATGTGTCACCACACAAACCTACCAAAATTAAGAATGTATCAACAGGTCAAGCAAATTTGTAACAACCAATGTTACAGAAACAATAATTTCAAAGTCTCCCAGCAAAGAAACGCCCAGGACCACATGGATTCACCGCCAACTCTTTACCAAACCTTTAAAGATGAGCTTGCACCAGTGCTCCTCAAATGATTCCATAACAGAAGAAATGGAACACTGCCAAACATCTTATGAAGCCAATATTACTCAGATAAGCTCTCTCTCTCTCTCTCTCTCTCTCTCTCTCTCTCTCTCTCTCTCTCTCTCTCTCACACACACACACACACACACACACACACACACACACACACACACACACACACACACACACACACACACACACACACACACACACACACACACACACACACGGAGAGGGAAGGGGATGAGAATTACAGATCGGTTTCCCCGTGAACAGTTTGGGAAGGATATGTGGTCTTGGAGGAGGTGTGTCACTGGGGTGGGCTTTGAGGTTTCCAAAGACTCCTGCAATTCCCAGTGTTCTTTCTCTCTGTCTTTGGGTTGTGGATCAGGATGTGAATCCTCAGCTCTCTCTTCACTCCACCATAGTGGACTCTAACCCTCTGAAACCATAAGCCGAATTAAATGCTTTCTGTTTTGTTTTTTTGTTTTTGAGATTGTATTTTAATTACCTCTTCCAATTTCCTTCCTCCAAACCCTCCCATAGACCCCCTCACACTCTCCTTCACATTCATGGCCCCTTGTTTTCATCAGTTTAAATGTTTTGTTTTATACGTCGTCCTGATCATGGTGTTTTATGACAGCCATAGAAAAGTAACTGAGACAATGGCAGAACCTCAGGTCCGCTCTAAGTCCAGAGGACCCACAGTGGTGTTGGTTACTTTTCTGTTGCTGTGATAATACATTATGACCCAAAGAAACTTCTGGAGAAAGTATATTTTTGTTTACAGTTCCAGAGGAATAAGAATCTGTGGTGGGCTGATAGCAGCAGGGACAAGGCGCTGAAAGAGCAAATCTGTGTCCACACACAGGAAGCAGAGAATGAACTGGAAGTGGAGTGAAGCTATCATACCTCAAAGCCCACCCCCAGTGACATACTTCCTCTAGATCGCCACCAACTGGGGACCAAGTGTACCAATACTGGAGACTTTGGGGAACATGTCTCATTTAAACCACCACACCCACTTCACCTGCTATTAAACACCACCCAGAATAACAGCACTGACTTGAGAAGCCAGTGGGAAACTCCCAAGTACTAGTGGAGAACCTGTGGTTTTGCTAACGGCTCTTGGTATCAAGCTGCCTTCTAAATATTTGTCTGTACCCATAGATTAGTGCTGCTCTCAGCCTTGCAGTGGATGATGATCAATGCAGCGGGTGATGAATAAGTGACCGCTGGGTGCTCAGCCCTAAATGGTCATCCATATCACTCCATGCAAGCAAACATGGCAGAGAAAGAGGGCAGGAAGAACTGATGGGAAGCGCTGTCTTCCGACCACAGCATGGCTGTTGTACTCATGAAATCAGCAGTTCTGGTTATCAGCACACAGTGGGGCCCCTCAGAATTCCATCATGTGGGGATGAGGGGCTCAGAAGGCTCCACCCCTCCCCGAGGAGCTATTATAATTAATGACTGCTTGGAAAAAGGAGTAATTTTTTTCAGTGGTGTAGCTGTTGGTAAATTGTTTGAGTAAATAACATCACTCATGCGAGCAATCCTAATAAAACTAGGTGGATTCTAGCAGGAAGGTAGGAGAGGACTTGGGGTTCAGCTGAGTGGGAAGGGGACTAGAGGAGGAAATGGTGAGTGAAAAATGACTCAGACATCACATACATGCTTGATATTGTCAAAAATAAAAAAATAGAAAGGACATCCTGGACCTATTAAAAAAAACTGACCTTCCATTACTGAACAGAGGTATTTCCTTTTGTACGACTTGCCTCTTTATCATACTATCTTTTCTTACGAAAGAAGAGGGGGAAAAGTCGCCACCCTACCATCCTCAAGAGAAACGAATGCATTGTCAGGTATACACATTAGCGCACTGTGTCCTAGTTCAGCCACTAGGCAAGACTCTTTCACAGGCCGCTGCCACAGTCTGAGTTCTCTGTGTGTCTGTGTTTTCCTCTTCAGTGAAATCCTGAAGAGGAGTTGGATACAATAGACCATCTTGTAATTCCAGCACTTGGGAGGCTAAAGCAGAATGATTGCTACAAAGTGTGACTCTGACACCTCCGACATGCGTGCATACACACACACACACACACACACACACACACACACACACATACACACATACTCACACACACACACACACACACACCCTGAAGATGTCGGTGCCGCAGTGGGTCTTCCCTTGCTAGGGTGCTGAGCTGAGGATGTTAAAGGAACTAGGTGCTGACTCTGGCCTCCAGCTGCTTGTATCTTCACCTGATGGGTAAGAAGACTGTCAACCAGTGGTTCTCAACCTTCCTAGTGCTGTGACCCTTGAATACACAGTTCCTCACGTTGTGGTGACCCCCGACCTTAAAGTTATTTCATTGCTACTTCATACCTGTAATTTTGCTACTGTTATGAGTTATAATGTAAGTATCTGATAGGCATGATATCTGATATGCAACCCCTATGAAAGGATCATTTGACCCCCCCCCAGATGGGTCGTGACCCCACAGATTGAGAACCGTTGGCTTACACAGGTCTTTGCTGATGGGAGAGAGCCACGCTGGGGCTCCTGCCCTTCATATTCTGGAGCATAGATTCATGAATGAAATGTAGAAGATTTGTGTCCCAAGAGAAGGAGAGCTTGTGAGGAAGAAAAGTTAGTGACGGAGGCATGGTGCTACCAGAAGGCTTTCTTGAAACAGTGTGTTGGAGTTTTGATGAATACTACCCCAGCCCAACCTGCACTCTGACCCATCAGGACCTCCTGCAGGCAGTGGTCACTGGCCCTCCCAGGAAAGTGTTATTTAAAGGGACACCCTAACATTTAATCATTATTTCACACACCGTGCTGGGCCAAAGGTTTTATTCTGAATAATTTTATTCTAAGTCACATAAATCTTACTCTGGGTTTTACACAAAAAGGACATTACAAAGCTGCAAACCCCAGCTCTCCCTTGAAAACACATTCATAACAAATGTTAATTGCACTTAAAAATTAAATAGGCAGTGAAAGAAGGATGCATTTTAAAGACACTCGAGAGGACTTTTTCATGTAATCTGCCTTGCGTTTCTACAAAATTCCAAGGCATCCTGCCGGCCAGGGTTTACAGTCCCCACTGGAACTGAAGTGGCGCAGGCAGATAACTAAAGGATTTCAATGAACATGAAGCTGGGACATCGAGAGGAAGCCTCGTGGTGGCTGGTGGGAACCGGAACACAGCATTGCCTGGCTACGAAAGAAAATATCAGAATCTCTGCGACACAAGCTGTGGCTGCTGCGCGGCCTTCAGATGTCCTTCCCACAGTCGGGGCAGAGGATGTCGTCCCTCTCTGTGAGGAAGCCCCGCCCCACCAGGGACAGGGAGCACTTCTTACAGTTGAAGCAGTCATTGTGCCATTGGCGTTCCTCAAAGGAGATGTACTTGGTGCCACCGAGACCTGTGCGCCAAAGAAAAACACAGGACCAACCTCAGCAGAGCCGAAAAAGACAAGTTTGATTCACCTCAACTTGGTGTGGCTCAAATGATGAGTGACGAGGAGCAGGGAACTCACATATAATCATCGACCCTGCACAGCCTCAAGGAACTCGGGGGTCATCCAAAGAACAGGCACAGAAACTGGTCCCCCAAAGGGTGTGATATAACACGCTGTGAGTAAGTGCCTGTGTGGGCTAGGTGTAGAGCTCAGTGGGTAGAATACTAGCCTACCAAGTGTCCCCTTCCAACCCCGGCACTGTGGGAAGAACAGTGTCTGCTGTTTCCTGGATTATTATCTATTTTCTCCTGAAAGGAAACCTGCTCCCCACGAGAAAAGGGAGCAGGTTCCTGTGCCTTTGCTGGGTGCCGTAGCAAAGGGAGTGGGTGCAGAGAAGCCGAAGAGGAGAGGTGTGATTGTCCTGGAATGGCTAGAAAAGGACCAGCCTGCAGAGGGGTGACCTTGGGACCAGCTCTCGAAGCTGGATCTGGGGTGAGAGAAGGGGCTCAGTGAGTCGGGGTACAGTACAAGGAGGGAAGACAGGGTCACAGGCTGGAGCTGACCCTTGAAAGTGTCAAGGACTGAGCAAAAACCACAGTTTTATCTTTTCACAGAGCTGGAGGCTGCCCCAGGCCAGGCATGCAATGGAAGCATTTGAACCCTGAGCTACAGCCCTGTTTCAGCATTGGTAAACAAGCAAACTAACTAGTTTCACTTCCGTCCTCCTGCTGACTCACGTTTGACTAGTCCCGTGAGATATTTAAGGTACACAGGGTGCTGACTGTGCTATCAACAGCAGGAGGTCTGTGTGGCCACTGGCCACCCTGAAACAAAGGATGGGATACATGGACTTAGGTCACAGTTGCCGTGTGTTCTGGGGAAACTTAGATGATGAATTTAAGTTATCAAGAGTCTGGTGTGATAAGCCATACGGTAACAAATAGCCACACCCACACCAGTTCTCAGACTCACACAGACTCTGACTCACCAGTTAGTTCCTATTATAACCCTTCCACACTGGGAAAGTGTCAAGTTTTTCCTCTTTGGCAAGCCATGCCAGGGCTAGGTCTTAGCACCAGTCTCTAATGAAGTGCCGTGTCTTTTCAAAGGCCACTTCTGCTCCTGATGGAGGGACACACCAGCAAAGCTCCCCTGCCCTCTTTCCCTAAATAGCTTGTAGCGTTAAAAAAATAAAAATAAAAAGCAAATTCCTGAGGATGTAATTCAATGGCAGTGCTTGCTCAGCAGGTGTGATGCTCTGGGTTCGATCCACAGAACCACAAGGGAGGAAAAAAGCAGTACTGAGTATCTAGTTTCCATATAAATTGCCTTTCATATTCCTAAAAGCAAAGCCTGGTCCCTGGCCCTGGGCAGAACCCCATCTGGGTTTCGGTCTTGACCCTGTAACTTTTCTGCATGTCTGAGTCATGTAGGAAGCTCTGGAAAGTTCCCAGGGCTGCCCAAGGGAAATGATGGTTTCTCTTCTTAGCAGATGGATGGATCTGAGTGAGCTGCAAACCCAAGGTGCTTTTTATTTTTATCTTTTGAGGCTTTTATTTTAATTTTATATGTGCGTTTGCCTGAACATGTGTCTGTGTACCATGTTTGTGCAAATGGCCAGAAGAGAGTGTTGGTCCCCTGGAACGGAAGTTACAGACAGTTGTGCACTGCCATGTGGGTGCTGGGACTTGAACCCAGGTCCACTGGGAGAGCATCCAGTGCTCTTAACCACTGAGCTGCCCTCCAGCATCCCTCCCAAGAAGCTTTCAGGAAACTCTGGCATTCCTGCCATTCCATACTTCTCCTCATACACTTGATCAATTCTACAGTAGAGAGCTGGAGCAAAGATGAGCACTGGTGGTGAGGGCGTCTGTGTGAAGAAAGATGTGAGAACATCATGGAGGGCAGGAGTCCCAGGTTGAGCACCTCCTCTGAGGCTCTATTTTTGCCCTGAGATGGGAGCTGAACAGAACACAAGACACCTAAAGGAGATGTGTGTGTGTGTGTGTGTGTGTGTGTGTGTGTGTATGTGTGTGTGTGTGCGTTATGAATATATATTATATAATCAATCCTGATTTTTCATGGTGGTTATACCCCATAATGCCCTTAACAAGACTGAATTAGCCCATATTGAACTACTGCTTCTAAGAAAGACAGAGTAGGTTTCTAAACTCCTCTGTCAGATTTCAATAGACCAACTCAAAGATGTTCCTCTCTGTGTGGTCCTCTTTGAATATGAGACATTTTAATATAATATACAATCATTGACATTAAAACTGTGGTCAGTTGCACTAGAATGCTTGAATGAACCTTCCCCAATGTATTTCCTCTGTTAAGGCACAGTCTTTTCACACTTAGGGTACTACATGGAAATGCTCTGCCCCCAGTCACAAAAATGTGAGAAAAAAAAAAAAAGAACCATGTCATTGTAATTGGGTGTGTCTTCAAAAATACACTTATTTAAGAAGGAACCGGAACACAGAGGCAGGGCTTCATTTGTCCAGTGTCAACCAGAAACACGGATGTCTGGAAACTCAAACGTACTGCTTCTCTGTGCACATCTGTGGGTCACTGAAAGCATCATGGGTATTGATGTAGGGTTGTAAATCAATATTAAAGACTCGACATGCTTGCAAATCTGTGTGGATAAATAATGTGATCGATTATGGATGAGAAGTAAGCATCGCTGCACATAAAAAACTGTAGTGTTTTCCAATTTACTCACAACAGCAGTGTAAATTGTGTTGAAGTGGAAAAGCACTAAAGACCTATCTGAAACCTCATCCAAGCTCAGTGCGAAAGTCCAGAAATCTGGCTGAAAGTACGATTTAGTGGCAATTTCAAAGTCCTTCTACATGTTTTTGAAAATCAATCACTGCTTTTCAGAGAATCATGTTCTTCCTAGAGTTTTTTTTTAATTCTATGATAACTGTAACAAATATCCATGTCTAATACTAAAGCACTTCACATTTATACTGTTTTTCCGTAGATTAGAAAGTGTTGCAAATGTTTCCCTCAACAGAAGTTATGAAAACAGCACCAAAGATGGCTGTGCCCCTGAAAAATGCCCCACTTTCCTCCCTAACTAATTTTGAGGAAATCAGGGTATAATGAGTCGATTGATTCAGATGTCTTGACAAAGGAAAATGTAATCATTCTGCAAACTCTAATTTTACATGCAAGTAAAGCGTGAGCTCTGGGTAGATTCCAGAGTCCTGCTACCTGGGAAGGTGAGTAGGACCAGGGCGATTCGGCTCTAGGCAAGGTGAACAGTGGTGTGCAAGTGTGTCTGTATAAAGACCCTGCAACGCTACAGGAGAAAGTCCGTGGCTTGCTGTTCCCGGCCAGATATGTCTGCTGACTGTGTGGCAAGGATGAAGCCATGGTGGGCTGGTTAGCTTTTTGCCAACTCGACACAACCTAGAGTTATCTGGGAAGAGGAAACCTCTTCCTGTAGGCAAGTAGGCTGTGAGGCATTTTCTTGATTAACGATGAATGTGGGAGGGCCCAGCCTAATGTGGGGAACGTCACCCCTGGACAGGTGGCTCTGGGTTCTACAAGAAAGCAGGCTGAGCAAGACACGGAGAGCAAGCCAGTAAGCAGCACTCCTCCCTGGCTCTGCTTGAGTTCCTGTCTCCAGGTTCCTGCCCTGACTTCTCTTCGTGATCGACTGTAAGCTGTAAGATGAAATAAACCCTTTCTTCCACAAGTTACTTTTGATCATGGTGGTTATCAGAGCAGTAAAAAGCAAACGAGAACAGAGGGAATGAATGAATGGGGTCAGAAAATTCACTTCAAGAAACATTCCTACATTTGACAGGACACTTGCACTTTTCTCTCTCCACCTGGCCACTGATGGGTACGAGGTGAATGTTTAGTCTGAAGCCATCCAGTTTCCACCTTCAGTATCTTCAACATACTCGATAGCTCAGTCCAGATGACTGGCCGGCCAGCCAAGCACATTTTGGGCTCTCACTTTGTCAAACACTTTGGGCACTGTGCTATGAATAAGCTACTCAGAATGTGCCCTGTGTCCCCATGTGGTTGTGGTCTGTGTCCCCATATAGCTGTGGTCTGTGGTTAGATGAGTCTCACTAAAATGACATGAATCCTTCCAAATACCAAGTCTGATGTGGGGGCTGAAACGAATCATGCATTTTGCTCATGTGATTAGAACAGACTCATAGACTCAAGCAGAAGCCCTCAATGACAGGCCAATGGTTCTCCACGACCAGACAAGGGGATGTCATCAGTCACCTGCTGAAGCACAAGCAGTGTGCCAAGGATGGGCAGCAAGGGAGGCAGAAAAGTGGAGCTGGGCACAGAGCCTCAGGATGCTAACAACACCCATGCTAACACTCTGGGCCGCCATGTTGCTCCAGGAGGCAGACAGCCCCTGGCAGTGACCTTCCCGGACACTTACCACTGATGGGGTTGGTGCACCCAGCACACTTCTTGGCGTACAAGTCACAGAAGCAGGTCAGGCAGTAGGGAAACTCATCCCGGGCTGTGAAGCGTTGCCCGGACAGCTGCTTCTTGCAGGCTGTGCACACGAAGCACTCCTTGTGCCAGGGCTGCTCACGGTAAGTGACACCCCCTGTGGTGATGGGCTGGGGGAGACAAGTGCAAGAGTCAGGGCCGCCCCTGTGTCTGGTAGGCATCTGTCATGGCAATTGCCATTGGATGATGCAAGATACCCCCACCCCGCTGCACATGTCCGGGTTGTTGAAGTGATAAAGGCACCTCAATCCTCAGGCACCCCGTGTTACCCCCCACACCACTACTGTCTCTCTCAGCTTTCTCCCTGGTGACGATGCGTCCTTGGGTGTCACTTGTGAAAGGGGAACAGAAGGCATGGGTGCTATGGGGCATCGTCACCTTCCCAAACAGGAGGGTGATGCAGTGGTGCAGTCACGGATCAGCGACAACACTGAGGACATCAACGCCTACTTCTGAGCAGCCCTGTCACTGAAGGGAGTCGTGGCTAAAGACCTCACCACCTCAGTCCTATCCACGAAGCTGCACTGATGAAGAGAGGGACAATCTCTGTGGAAGCAAGCCTTCCTGCAAATACCAGCAAGTGGTGACCTCTTCAGCTCTATTTGCATGCCCAGCCTGTACAAGTATCTAGAAGGGCAGGAAGGGAGAGGCTTAAAGACACTTGGAATTGACACCTGCTGGCGTGGCTGGAAGGGACCGGCATTCTGGGAGCCTTTATCCTCACCCTGTCTTACAGACAGAGAAGGTTTGTGAAGAAGCCACAAAGTGCTAAACAGCTCGCCAGCCCTCAACTGCATCTCGTTATCTTCAAACATTGCTTTTCATATGAATTTAAATGATGGGTGAGGAGTGGAGTCAGAGACTGGGGGAGTCTAAGGTCTCAGCTTGATAGGCAGTGGTGAAGGAAGATGGAATGGAAATACTCCAGGCCACACCTTGGTGTTTTTTTACTTTTTGTGGCAGCATTGGGCAGTTTCTGGGGGTTCTTGTAGGAGGCTTGTGCAGCAAGATGCTATTCCTGTGCTCCAGAAGAATCAGCTAAGGCCCGGGCATTGCTCGAGAATGACGTCATAGCTGGTCAATGACAAGGCAAGGAGGATCCGGACTCCCTTCTGTCCTGCTCTCTTGTCTTTAGGCCATACATCAGAGGTCCTTTGCCTGTCACTCCCCTATCCCAGGAAGAGAATTTATGGAAAATACTCTGACCCTCCATGTTCTGTGGAAACACAGGAAGCATGTATATGTGAGGCATCATTTACTCTGCCTGGAAGTTCTCCCTCTGTGCCCCGGACCCCATGTCCACGGTCTCCTA
>CABHPR010107339.1:0-11781 GCA_902168415.1 Peromyscus melanophrys
GGGCACCCTGGAATGGGAGTTATAGACAGTTGTGAGCTTCTGATTGCTTTTTAATTCCCCAATTAATTTCTACACATGAAATATTTAACAAAGTACTATTTTGTTTTCAAAACACTAGTCCTCCATTGGACATTAGCAATCAAAATATCTGTGGTTATTCACAATACTCAGAAAGCTGTCCTGTGTTAATGAGGATACTTGATTTTTGCAGCCCTGTTCAGGGCAGCAGCTATAGGTGACCGAGCATCACCAGCCGGCTTCTGTTCCCCAGTATGAGACAGACTGTTTACTCAAAGAAAGGATTTGGAGACAGAGCAGGAGGCTGATCACAGGTTAACGGGAGGCTCCAGTAGACTCCCGGTGTTCCTATCTTCTGTTTTGTGTGAGTGTGTGTAAATGTGTACGTGTTAGCAGCGGCTGACAGCCCCTTCCTGTCGGCTGGGACGGAACTACGGGGTGGTGCAGCTTTGGAGGTTCCAAAATCTAAGAGCCACTTTCCTTTCCCACCGCTTTCCGCTGAGCCAGTCCAGCACCGTGCCCCGCAGGACCCGGAGGCCTTTGTTTTCAGATTACTTTACTAGCTACAAACGCCACACCCTTGTACTACAGAAACAGAACACTTTGTCCTTCCAGGAGGTCTGTACTTTGACCACAGCCCTGGGATTTCAAAGCTGCCGCAGGAGGCTTGTCTGCTGTGATCTAAAGTGTTGTGCCCAGTGAGTGTCCCGTTATAAAGCAGTTTTACAGTTGCGTGCTGGTAGACTCCCACACTAGTGACACTCTCCCTTTAACGAGGCTCATAGTCGCCATTAGGAACGGCCATTACTCTACACAGGCAGCTGTGAGGAAACAATCAGTGTCTTCAGGACAGCTGAAGTTGGAGACCAGGGTGTAGTTGGCACCCAGAATCTTAGCTTCCTAGGGTGGGGCAGTCACAGTCATGAGAGCTTAGCCTCCTCTTCTCTTCTGGACACTGCCAGTCAGTTCACAGCAGCTGAGGAGAGGAACCGTTAAGGGTGCCTCTCTAGAATTTAGAATAACGAGGGAAAGGGATGGGAGGGCTTAAAGAATGGGAGGCATAAGTGCCGATTGCTTCCCGATTTATTATGCTTGGAATGGTTATTTGCTGCATCTAAATCCTCTTCAAAGACAACCTCAGCAATGTCCAATATGACACGTTCCTGGAATGGTATAAAATGTGATCTCTCTCCTCCAAAAGTACAAAGCCAGTGAGAACAGCTAAATTATATGTGTCTGTGTATCATTATGTGCGCATGTGAGTGCAGGTGTCCACAAAGTCCAGAAGAAGGCATCCAGATCCCCTGGAGCTGGAGTCACAGACAGTCAAGAGCCCCCACCCCCACCACCCATGTGGGCGCTGAGGCCCCTTAGGTCTTCAAGAGCCGTGCACTGTAACCACGGAGCCGCCTCTCCAGCCTTAGAGCTGATGAGCTGAAAGAAGAGCATGCATCCTAAAAGCATCGCCCATGACCCTCGGGATCACACATAGGTCATCTTCACAGTGCCCGCCTCTCACAGTACCCTTCAGGGTTCTCCTGGGCGTGTACCACTGGCTGTATGAACTCAGTAGAGAATGGTTTCCCATCATTATCAGCTGGCTTCTTTCATACTTTAATCTACTCTGCTGCCATGACATCTTAATAAAGGCAAGTGGTGGACACTGTCTTTGTATGTTTTCCCAAAGCATCTTAGCTGAAATGAGGAGAAAAAGGCATTGGAGATAGTGTTGAGTCTCAGGAAAGGGCAGCAGCTCTCTGGCCTTTAAGCACAGGAACTTGGCCTTCAAGATGACTGCCTGGCTTAGCAGCCATCAAGTTCTCACACCTAGGTCAATCTGACCAAATGCAGGCATTATGATGCATGCATTCTGCCGTTGAACTGCACTTCCGGACCCCTTTGTTTTCATTACAAAATCCTAACAACATTTAAATCGTTTAAAATTTATGTACACTTTTTTTGTTTTTATTTCAGATGAAATTTTTCCAGCCCCAAATTAATACAAATATTCACTTAACAAGACCTTACTTAAACAATGCAAATCATTTCTTAACCCCAAACTCTGGACACCAAAGGATCTCAGACATAAAAGATGATGAAGTAAATAACGCAGTTTTCACCTCAAAGGGACTAAGAGACAGTTTATTCTGGAACCAAATATGAGTGGCCCTGGCTCGGGAACACAGATTTCAGGTCGCCCCAATTAGATAATTGTTCCAATGAGGTAACAATTTCATGAGGTTTTTATAGTAACAGAAGAAAGTCATAAATCAAAATGCTTTCAAATACACTGGTTTGTGCATCAGATAGACGGGCTGCAGCAAACAAGGAAGCCTCTGCTGTTGGGTGTACTGGCTAGTCTAATGTCAACTTGACATAAAGTCATCTGAGAGGGAGGAACCTCAACTAAGTAGATGCCTCCATTAGCTAGAGCTGTATGAAAGCCTTAGTTAGCAATTGATGGGGGGAGGGGAGTCCTGGCCCGTTGTGAATGGAACCATCTCTGGGCTGGTGGTCCTGGGTTCTATCAGAAACCAGGCTGAGCAAGCCATAGGGAGCAAGCTAGTAAGCAGCACCCCTCCATGAACTCTGTATCAGCTCCTGCCTCCAGGTTCCAGCCCTGTTTGAATTCCCGTCCTGACTTCCTTCAGTGATGAGCAGTGATATGGAAGTATAAACCAAATAATCCCTTTCCTCCCCAACTTGCTTTTGGACGGGGTGTTTCTTTGTGGCAATAGTAACCCCAACCAAGACACATAGGTCTCAAATGCTGTCTGATGGCACTATTAGTTTATGGGTTGGTAGAAGCTGTAGAGCTGCTCATATGCTACAAGAGGATTGGCTTCACAATCACAAGGATGTTATGTCACGCACAGCTGGGTACTAAATGACTGTTTAGGAGTTAAGACAGCCCAAGGTAATCCGGCTGTGGACTTGCAACATTCTGTCATAACTGTAATGACCCCTCTGCAGTCATTACAGTTACGATCTGTCAATCAGTCTTTGTAGACTGTTACATGCAGCTGTGACATTTGGGAGCTTCACATCCCTAAAAGGTTTGTTTTTCTTCCCTCTCACTGTGTAGCACAGATGTGAGCTATCATGCCCACTTCAGAAATAGCAGATTTAATGAGCCAAAACAGATGCAGCCAAAAGGAAATGACTGATTCTGGATGTCTTCAGCCACCAGACACAAGGCCAGGCAGCAGGTGGGGAAGTGTCCTCCAGAGCTAAGCTGAAGTACTGGATAGTGAAATTTGGAGAAGGAACGGGGAGGGAGGCTCTGAGTTGGGTGGGTGGCTTGCGGCCGCAGCAGCCCTGGTCCCTGGACTAGTTGGGAGGCAAACTTGACAATGCGTCATCTCCCGGATCTCCACGGCATTTTGGTTAAAGTTCAACAAGCTTTCAAGAATGGACAATAATAGTCTTTTGGTTTTTTAGCTAGTAGCTTACTGCTTTCTTATTTCCACCCTCATTCCTGCCCTTCCATCCTATGTCCCTTCATGATTAAACTAAGCATGCCTCATGGTGTTTGCCTTATAAGTTACAAAAAGTCTTAGTTTAACCCCGTGTCCTGCTGTGTTAAGAGTCCGATGATTCGATCCCTTTCTCCACACTTCCTTTGTGCCTCACTGCTGTGGGAACTCTCCTTCTAGTCAGTGGCCAATGGCACTGCACCTTGGGCTCTGGATTCATCTCCATCTACTCTCTCCCTGGCCTTGACCTTATCTGGATTGATGATTTTTTTAAAAATCATAATTCTTTGCTGATTTTTTGGGGAATTTCACATCATGCATCCCAATCTTCCTCAGCTCAGGCTCTCCATATCTGCCCCTCACCCCTGCAGCATGCCCCCCAAATTAATTAAAAACAAACAAAAAAACCCGCCTCATTCCTCCATCTTTCCAACACCTCTTCATTCATCCTAGTGGCACCACTGGGGGCCTTGTGGGGGGGAGCGGGGGGGTGTCATGCAGTTTACCTTTCTGTCCAGTTAGCCCCACCCACTCATGTTCAATGCAATGAGTCCTTGGTCTGGTTCAGGGTGGCACACCATCATCACTGGACCCTCATTGAAACCCCTTTCAGATATCCTGGTTTTGCCTGAGTTATGAAGAACCTGCAGTTATCCTTTCCCCAAGACCAGTCCCGTCACACACTCCAGGAGGTCATAGAAGGGGTAGATGTTAGGGGTGAGCCAACCCACAGTCCAGGATGCAGATATGGGTGGTAACTGAGCTGGTCAGTCCAGGCCATTGGGGCTGCCACCCCAATAGGTGAGGGGCAAAGCCAGCTCTCCTAGGCCCATGCCATCAAGGGCTAGATCTCCCACGCCCATGTGAGGGATGGAGCCATCTCTCCAGAGATGGGGAGCCAGGTTGGGTGTATCTCCCATGGGGAGTGGGGCCAGCTCTCCTGCTGCAGTGTCCAGCGAGGGGCAGTGACAGCTATCCCAGGGCCAGTGAGGGTCAGGGCTGACTCAGCATGGCCCTTGGATTTCAACATGAATGCGGTAACACGGGCCATGGACATCATCACAGACCCCAGCTGCAGCAGGACCATGAACCCAGACATGGCCCTCAGCAGCAGCTCTGGCCTGGACCACGGCCACATGGCAGTGCAGGCCATTCAGACTGGCGTGGCCTGGGCCCTGGGACACCATCATGGCCACATGATGCTGCCTAGACCCTGGGCATCCGAGTAGCATTTGGTGGCACCATGGGCCACAGACATCAACACAGACCCTGGCTGTGGTAGGACCACCGACCCAGCCATGATGCCTGGCAGCAGCCTAGGCTTGGATTGGCCTGGTGAATTTAAAGCCAGCTCTAGAATGTCTATATTCAGTCCTGACAACTCCCTTAGTGCCAGATACTTGTCCACATCCCCTGTGCTGTATTGGCCATCACACAGACAAAAGGACTTTAAAACTCTCCCGGCTGCTTCTTTCCCGGTCTTCTGCACTTTGCACTGCCGTTATCCACCCCAGTGTGAAAACAATCACGGGGCTCTTGTCTCTCTTGTTTGCATTCCTTTCCACATCTCTTTTTGGTTTGTTTTTGTTTTTTGGGACAGGGTTTCTCTGTGTAACCATCTTGGAACTCACTCTGTAGACCAGGCTGGCCTCGAACTCACAGAGATCCCCTGTCTCTGCCTCTGAGAGTGCTGGGATTAGAGGCATGCGCCACCAACGCCCGGCTTGTGGTGACATTTGTAATCTAAGAAATCAAGCTCCTCGGGTCTTCAGGCAAGCTTTATTTCTTAGATTACAAATTTCACCACACACCCCCACCCTCGCTTTTCTGTAGTTTACTTCCCAGAAAGCTTAAAGGTCACCTTCTGTAATCATGCCCAGGTCTGGAGATGTGTGGGGGAGATTTTGGGGGAAGGTGGTCGTGTGGCAGGAAGTCCGGCATGGGGAGAGGCACCGGGACTAACTGATGGAAGAGGACGGTCGGCAGAACTGAAAACTCCTCTCCACCAGGCCTACATGTGAGGGGCAGAGCATGCAAGGGAGAAAAACTCTCCGAAGTCTGTAAGCTTGAATAGCAGCTAGCTCCCGGAGAAGATCACCCTGCAGGGCAGCGTGGCCTTGACTCCTCCCTCCAACTTCCACCCACTCTGGGGAGTTCGTTTTCACTTTTCCTTAATATCTGTGTTTGCTCTGCTCACCTGCCTTCCCGTATTCTTTTTTTTTTTTTTTTTTGGTGGGGAGGGGGGGTATGGAACAAAGAACATGGACACCACTGGCTTGGGGTGGCCCTGATGACCAGAGATGGGTTACCCAGCATCCTAACTCTCTAGCTTCAGCTCACCAAGTGCCCAGGTGCACTCCATGAATCCCCATCACAGAGAAGGTGTGTGCCATGTGAGTGCCCCACAAAAGCTCATCGTTAGAGCTTCGGGCCTTTCCTAGAGCCTGAGTGCTCTCGGTCTTAACAAACGTCTTTATTTCTCTCACTATCCGTGTGTGCTCGGTCCAATTCTTCGTTCTGAGACACAAGAACCTGGAAATGCCCTGACCATAGCAGTTGGTAGCATACAAGGAAGGCACATGTCCTAATAACATTTAGTGCACAGTTTTAGGAAGCTTTCAAAAGTCTTAGATCCCTGAGCCTGGCTAGAACACTGGCAAAGAAGTAGGAAGGATCCTGCTTTTGCCAGTCGTGATGATCAACAGTTGTTTCTTCCATCACGTCTTTACTTTGTTTCTGATTCAGGAAAGTAACTTGCGTAAGGAGAGCTGGTTCATACACTATAGCTTCTCCTTTAAGAGCTAGCACATTCGTGCTCAAACAGGAGAGCCTGTCTCTGTCATTTAGAATTACTCAATCTACTTTCTTACCACTTTAGTCTCTCAATGAAGCAATGTGCAAATGGAAAATTATGTTTGGGGGCTTTTTGTCCCCTTGGGCTGGGGCTTCCTGCCCAGTAATGTGGCTATTTCCATGTAGTAATTATATATTTGTTATGGAAACTCCCTTTTGAACCATTACTAAGAAAACTGTGCCATCTCCCCCCTCCCCCCATCTTTTAACAAATACCTACATCATACCAAGATACAGGATCTGAAACTTTATCTGTGGTATTGTCACCAACAGAGAGGAGTTGAAGTAAAGCAATGTTTTGGTGGCCTGTTGCTACTAAACATTGCTCTTGCCATTCATGCGTGTGTGCGTGCATGTGTGAGTGTGTGTGTGTGTGTGTGTGTGTGTGTGTGTGTGTGTGTGTGCATATGTGGAGACCAGAGGTTGACATCAGATGGCTTCCATGATCACTCTCCATCTTATTTTTTCAGACAGCGTCTATCACTCAACCTGAAGCTCATCAGTTTGGCTAGGCTAGCTGACTAATGAGCTGCCGGGATCCTCCTGTTTCTGCTCATCATGTGCCCTGCGAGGAGGGTCTGAGGATACAGATGTGTGCCACCATGTCTGACTTTTATGTGGGCATCCAAACTAACAACCTTGTGCTTGCATGGCAAACACTTTTGTCCCCAAGCCTTTACCTTTGTCCTGTCACTCTTCATGGGTTCATTTTTGTTTGTCTGAAAAGGGATTTCTTCACATGATAAATTGCTTTGAACCCTCAAGCTGTCATAATCTGAAAGATGGTACTGCTACAATTTCCTTACATTTCCTCTTTATCTAATCCGAAGCATACATCAAAACCAAGTCCTTGGTATGGAAATACCAGAGAACATCAAAGCTGGAGAATTTATTTTAGAAGCTGCTTCATAAAATATTATTTGCCTTAAATAAAACTCATCATCATAAGTGAGATTGCCTGTGGTGGAATAATAAAGAATATGGGCACAATTTGGACAGAGGGCCCTGGTCTGCTGTCTTCCTGGTTTTATGAGCTATCCTGTTGTTGAGAACAATGGGGAGAGAGCAGAGACCTGTAAACTCTTCCCCGAATGACACTGCTATGCTCTGTTTCAGCCATAGACCACCCCTCTATTTATGGTACCAGTCTCAAGTCCCAGCTATCTTTGCAACCTGGCTTCCTGGATGGCCCACAGGCAATCAAACTCCAAGATTGAGACTTCCCTGTCATTTCTGTCCACTTTCCTCTGACTGCTTCCCCCTGCTGTTCAATTGCCCAATGCAGAAAGCAGTCCCTGCTGTCTCCTTCCTGAGCCTGATTCAAGCCAGCCAGCTCTTACTACTTTATGGCTTCCTGATCTCTGATCTGACGTTGACTGTGTTCTTACTTGACCTGCCTGAGAGCATTCTCTTCCTCTTGTGCTATGTCTTCTTTAACAGTGCTACTAGATTTCTTTCCTACCAAAAGTTGCCCTGGTGATGCTGCCTTTAAAATAGCTAAATACTTTGGGATGAAGTCCTACCTCCTGTCTTCCTCCCCAAGACTCCTGTCTCCCACACAGGAACCCAGAACTTCAGAAGTTCCCTGCTATTCCCTCCCTCCGTCCTTCTCCTCCCCTCCCTCCCTCCTGTCACTACCCACGTAGACTATTTGGCTGGAAATACCCTCTTCACCCTGCATGAATCAAGCACGTCTCCTTTAAGGCTTAGCTAGTATATGGCCTTTCCCAATACTTCTGCCTCCTCCTCCTTTCTGAGGAATGCACCCCTCCTTTGTTTCCTAAGTGTCTAATACATGGCTTTCATGCAAAGGAGAGTGTGGCCTCTATAGCTGACTCACTGGAATCATCAACTTGGGTTTGAATTATGTCTTCATCATTTACTGAATTTATATTCATCCTGTGTTCAGAAATACTAATCTCAATAAGCCTCTATTTAAAAAAATCTATACTAGAGATAGTGTTTATCACTTTACATTTTTTTTTTCTAATTGCTGTTTGTCTTTTTGAGACAGGACCTCACTGTATAACCCTGCTGGCCTTGGACTTTGGATCTTCCTGTGTGGGTTTTCAGCATGCGGAGATTACAGTTTGCTCCACAAAATCTCTCCTCACTCTACGTAAGTAAACATGAGTCTATAAAAATTTTAATCAGAGCAAAATAAGTGTCAGCATTTGATTTCTTCTTCTCCTCCTCCCTCTCCTCCTCCTCCTTCTCCTGCTTCCTTTTTGGTTTTGGTTTTTCAAGACAGGATTTCTCTGTGTAGCCCTGGCTGTCCTGGAACTGACTTTAATAGACCGGGCTGACCTCGAACTCACAGACTTGCCTCTGTCTCCGAGTGCTGGGATTAAAGGTGTGTGCCACCACTGCCTGGCTATTCTTTCTTCTTTTTAAAACACTCTTCTCTCTTGATCTTACAGTCACAATCCACGTCAGTTCTTCCTATCATCCTGGCTGCTCATTTTCAGTACACTGTGCCTGTGTTCTCCGTATATTACTGTACCTCAAAGAGCCGCCATGCCTGCCTGAGCGCCTCTTCTTAGTGTATCTCCCTACTGTTGGGGATCAACCCAGGGCCTTGCATGCTTGAATGCTCCCACTCAGCTTTATCCCCAACCTCTGTCTCCAATGGACCAACTGTAAAGAGTCACTTTTACTTTCCCAGAGCAAGACTAGTTATTGTGGGGGAACATGGAGTCACAGGCCTGTACTTAGCGAATTTCTTCATGTGAGTCTTAGAAACACTACACTTGAAACTTGTGACCGTAGAAAGTTTGCCCTGCCCTGTCCCTCAGGTAGTTCCCATTGCTGAATATTTCCCAGTTTGTATTTTCCTTCCAGACCTCAGTGTTGGACTGTCCTTCACTCAGCCAGAGCCTCTTCTGCTGCTGCTGCCGCCTCCTTTTTTTTTTCTTAAGCATTTTCCCTTTAGAAGCTTCTCAGGCAACATGTCCAGAAGTGAACCTTTAAATTTCCCTGCCAAGTATTTCTTGTCACGAAGGAAGCCACATCTTATTCAAATGCTGAAACCCAGAGTCAGACTTCTCCCTTCACTTCCTCCACCCCACACCAGAACCATCCACCTGCCCCTGCCTGCTTCTGCTTCTCAGGGACCGCACTGTCCCACTTCTCTTCCAGCGTGAGTATCTGCCTTCTGATTTCCTGACCAGGCATTAACCCTGGATTAGTCAGGGTTCTCTAGAGTTTAGCTTTTGAAATCAGCGGTCACAACCCCACACGGGGCTGTGAAACTGAATGGCGGTTGGGAGTCTGGCAACGGATGAGCAAAACTCATTCAAAATCTAAAGTGTTTCTGGAAGCTCACTCATCGTGGACTGTGCTACAGCCTCGGGTCTGGACACACAGCATGTGTGCTTAACACTGTGAAACTGTAGCAGCACACAACTGTCGCAAGTTCAAGACAATCGCAGGCTATGAATCGCAGTGCTTCCCCCAGCCCCCATAATTACTTTTAAAGTGTTTTCTTTTCCTTATAAAAACATAGGGATTAATTACAGAAAACAAAATCTTTTAATATTTTTCTCTCTGTCATTCCTTACCATGTAAATATCAAATTAGTGTACCTGTAGATTCTGTTGTGTTCAAAGGTTGGATTTTTAAAATTGCTGTTTGAGTTGCTGGCTTGGTTCATGAAAAGCCATCAGATTTTGGTTTGGGTTGGAATAGAATTTGCAGCAATTTCTATAAGGGCCCTAAGCATTTCTGCCATTTTTTATTTTTTTATTATGAGTTTCTGTAAAGTGGTGTTGTCAGCATTGATGATTATAATACAGAAATACTGTAAGCCATCAAGGGAAAGCTATTTCCTTCTGGTTAAAAGAATGGAATCCACCTGGGTGGAGATAAGCCATTGTCTCTTCCCTTAAGGGAATCTAGTTGGGCTAGTCAATTGCCTGGCTAAGGAACCGCCCTCAGGAATGCAGATTCACCTAAAACCATGCTAACGAGCTGGGAGGAATAATTACCCTTCTGTTGAAATGATGTGCTTTCTCTTCCCAGAGCCCTACTCTTTATGCGGTTGTTTATAGAGCTGAACTCATGGAGCTTTTTGGTCTACCTGTTGGTGGCCTTTCTGAATTACACAGAAAAGCATAACTTTTACTTTCCTTACATCTCTTTTCTAAGGATGTTTCCCCTAAAACTTTTGGTCTTTATCTTTTGCTAAAGCTCCCCAACCTCCCCACTTGGCTGCTCACCCTCAGGCTGACTTCCACTGCAGGTGACTTCAGGTGTAGACTTTGGACTTCACTCTTTCTCTTCTCTATCTTTCTCTTCCTCTGGACAATTGCAGAAGCTGTAGCTTGTCTTCTCTGGGATTTTTTTTTCTTATAAACTAATAAAATTATTTTCTAGCTTCCTGTTGAGTCCATTCACAAATTCTTTTATCAATGAGACTAAGAACTCCAAAAAGGGACTCGATTTCCCAGTGACATGTGGCAACTGCCTGGGATGCCTCAAATTCTCAGCAATAATGATATCAAGATATCAACCAATTTTGAAAAACACTGAAGATGCTCACTCTACATCTTGTAGCTTCATATATTCAGCCAATATTTAACTCACTATGTAAAAATAACTAAGCAAAATTGATTTCTTCTCTAATATACGATAAATCCATATACATGGGGTGACCTATAAAAGCAGATTTCACCCATTTCCCACTCTCTCTCCCACACTATTAATTTCTGGTAGGCCTATTCATGTTCTTATACTTTTCCTTCCCTAATAAAACTCTTATAGTGGGTTCTGTTGTACCTTGTGTTCTCTCTCGCCAGGTAAATAGTGCCACAAATAAATAACAGTGGGTTCTACCTTTATAGACTTGTTTTTCTTTTTATACTGTTTATCACAGTATAATTTCATCTTTTGGTTATTATTTTTATTTTACCTTTCTTCTTTTTGCTTGTTTTTGTTTTTTGAGGCAGGGTCTCACACTGCTGGCTTAGAACTCACTATCCTGGGTATATAGGTCTTTAAGTCACATTCTCCTGGCACCTGGCACACAGAAGATGCCCGATAGTTGCTGAGACAATGAATATGATAATCAAAAGGCCATTCTTCGCTTCTCTTTTGTATATTTCTTCTCTCTTGGATCTTTAACCAAAATTGTATTTTATCTAGAATTTCATTGTGGCTATTAGATGTGCATTAGTGTTAGGCAAAAATAACCGAACATTATTCTAAAAATCTCAAGATTTCTTTCAAAAAATGTCTACATCTGTAAAAATTTCCTTTAAAAGTTTCCAGAGATCATGCATTTGAAGGCTTTTAAAACTTTTAGTTGTTTTCACTTGTGAAGACAGTCTTCAGCGTCTTCCTCCTGACTTGCAGCAGGTCACAGATTGTCTGTAGGTATACCCTCACCATTGGCATTGCTTCAGTCACACTTTTTCTCTTCAACTCCCCCCCCCCC
>CABHPR010107342.1:1337-14843 GCA_902168415.1 Peromyscus melanophrys
AGGATATATATATATATATATATATATATATATATATATATATATATATATATATATATTGAGTTCAAGGGATACTAGGACAGAAATGCTCATTCAAGCCACAGCCATAGTTTAAACCTCTCTGGCTTTCAGGATAGCATGTTGGTATGACATTACTTATAGGATGCACATAACATGGCCATTAAAAGAAAGAGAAAAAGACTATAACTCTCAGAGAAGTAGAAGAAAAACAATGGTGGAATGTTGTGCATTCTCTGAAGATCTAGAGTAGAGATGAATTTTGAGATATAGCAGTAAACTATATCAAATTATTTACCACATCTTAATGAATCATTCTAATACTTGAAGAAAAAGACCCTAGCAACACCTGTCCCGTTAATTTGTATCCTAGTGTTTTGTCTAGTTTTTAAGTCAAATTAACACTGCTAGTTATCAAAGAGGTGAGAACCTCAATTGACAAAATGCCTCAATAAGATCGAACTGTGGAAGCAAGCCTGTGGAAGCATTTTCTTAATTAGTGATTGGTGTGAGAGGGCCCCAGCTCATTGTGTGTGGTGCTATCTTGGGCTAGTGTTCTTCGGTTCTATAAGAAAGCAGGGTGACCAAGCCATGAGGAGCAAGCTAGTAGGTAGCACTCATCCATGGCCTCTGCATCAGCTCCTGGTTCCTGACCTGTGAATTCCTGCCCTGACTTCCCTCAGTGGTGGAGTATGATGTGGAACTGTAAGCTTAAATATTCCCTCCCTCAATTTACTTTTGGTCATGGTATTTCATCACAGTGGTAGAAACCAAACTAAGATACCCAGTAATATGAATTAAGGCTCCAAAGTGAGACGTGTCAAGATCCTACACTAATAAAGATGCACTGACTTTGGAAATTACCGTCAATAGATGTCACACATACAGCAGCCCTTAGACAGAGAGCCTTGCTTGGAAGAACAGGAAATGCCTCTTTTTTTTTTTTTTTTTCAAATAGTCCCCAGTTAGCATTATGTAATAAGACAAAACACAAAACACTAGTGAACGTAAGAGTTCCCTGTTTTCCCTTACCATCTGTAAAACACGCCTCTGGCTCATCTGAGTTTACAGGCTCGGCTTCTGCTTCTTCTCCTTCTCCTGGTAGAGGGTTATCAACCGTGCTGCACTCAGATGAACTTGATCGGTTCCGTCTCTAAAAAGAAATGCACCACCCCCACCAAACAAGTCATTTAGTGAACGTTCAAGTATGACATTTAAGCCTCATTTATGACCAGTCATGCAAAGTGTCATGAAAAATGTTCAACAGTATGATGACCATAAAAACATAGAAGCACATGTTGAGATCAAGTTACCCTATGGCACACCTATAATTGATCATTCTATCTACACATCCTGCACATAAATTTCTATCTACACATAAATTTCATAATTCTCATACATAAGCACTTGGACAAAGCTGGCAAAAGGAAGTGTTTTATCTCAACTATCATTTGGGAAATTATTTTCATGCTTATTATTGTCTTATGTTTAATACAGATTTATGTGAAGTTATTCTTTGGGGATAACTGACCTCTGGGAAACATTAATACACAAATGTCAAGTTGCAAGTGTGGCATCACTAAAAGGACAGAGCCTATAGTTGCCAGAAAAAGAATTTAAGTAGTTGGGATTTTAAAAATTGCATAATAATATCCCAATATGTTCTATTTACTTTTAGAATAGAATAGGTAGCAGGATGCTATAGGTAGAAAGTCATTAAACAAGACAAATATAAAATGTAAACCGTATTGGAACCCTAATGTTAAAGACCAAATCAACACCACCCATTTTAATCTCAAATCTTACTGCATGGAAGAGAAGATCATAAAGTATTATTTTTTTCAAGGCAAAAAGAGTGGCGACGTAAGGTAGCATCACATGCAAATGCTGAAATAAAAGTCCAGTGGAATTAAACAGGAATTAAACATGGCAGACTCACACATGAGAGCAATGAACTCGTCATTATGATCATTTTACTGATCATAATGCAGACGAGTTCCCCTCCCAAACTTTATGATCAAGTAATATATCGGCACATATACACACATACACAGAAGGTTTCAGATACAGTACATACAGTAATTGTAGCAAGACTCAGCCAAATTCCTAATACTGGTTTCCAGATGGGTAGAGCATCTCACAATGGAAGAGTTCATTTCTTATTCTCATTTACTAAATGACACATGAATATGGAAAACTACTACTTATCATGACAGTGCTTCATTTATTCAGATTAGAACTTAAGTTTAGGAGAATAGTTTAAGCAAATTAAGGTGGTAAAATGAAAAAAATACTCCCTTTCAATGATTCTTTTATCAATAAATTTGCATTAATATCATAGGTTTAATTTAAAGTATTAAATTTTAAGATGGGCTTTGAAGGACTTTTTATGTGTACTACATTGAAGTCTTATTGTTATAATAATCACACATCAGTCATCAGTCATAGCAGCATTGGTATGTTGTATAGATGGATTATTGGTGGTCTTTTTTATAACCAAAGTGAAGAATTTGAAACATCTAATGAAATGAATACTTCAATGGATATGCTATTTCTGTAATATTAAGGCTTTCATTATTAATATCGGTTATAAAGGGCATCAGTACACAATTACATTTAAAGGTGGGTTGTAAAAAGTGGTAAAATTAATCTAAAATACCTTAAAGTATGAAAGAGAAATATTAATTAATTAATTGGTGAAAGAATATTTAATATCACTATGTTGAGCTTACTGAGGTGTTAAGGGAGAAGAAAACATGATCAGAATGTATTGCATGAAAAAATTAATTTCAATAAAAAGAGCACTAACAAAGACTTATCCCAAGTAACGAGCATTCTGCAGGTGTTTAGGCTTCAAATTAAACACTAGTCTAGCAAATAATAGTTATTAGAAGACACTTAAAATGATTAATTTTTTTATATCATGGTAATTCTATGAAACAAAATTTTGTACTATATCTAAAGTATTACAATTGTTTGATGCCCTCAGTTCTTGACCTCCAAGTTGCAGTGGACTGTTACCAAGGAGCCAAAGACAAGACCATGATTCCATGGAAAAGGCATCAACCTCACACTCCTGTGATAGAAATCCATGGCCCTCATTTGGACACAAAGCAGTGGGAAGAATTACTGACAAGAATACAAAGGACTGCCCTGTGTTGAGTCAAGATATTAACAATAGTGTAGTTAGAACAGTTCTCCCTCAGCAGGTAGCAACTTTTCCATAAAACTAGCCTCATTTGCTTGCATTCTGACAGAATTTTGACAGGGTAAATAGTTAGAGCATATTTACTATCACTATGTTGAGCTTACTGAGGTGTTTGGCAGAAGGGAAACCATGATCAGAATATGTTGTATGAAAAAATTAATTTCAATAAAAAGAGCATTAGTAAAGATTTATCCCATTGCATTATGAGCAAATAAAACTTAAGATGATTTTAAGTAGTGTTCTATTAAAACTTCTTTTTACAGATACTGATTTTTTTTGTCAATTAAACAGAGCTTTGTTCAGACATAATAGCTACAGAGTATTGTTGTTCACTGAAATAAGAATTATCTTACTCTCCGACATGAATCATAATTAATTCATATACCAAGTCAAATTATTGTGGTCAATATTTAACTTTACAATGAATGTATTATTTATTCACACAGTAACTCATTATACACTTTATATAAAAATACATATATATATTCAGCTTCTGTAAAATTTAACATTTCATTGGGTCCTATAAAAATACCTTTAAATACAACAGATGATACCTATAATATAAATTTTATCTTGAGGTAAAATTTACTTACTATGTATAGAAAGCATCTTTAAACTTAAACACTGAAATTTGTTTTATTTATTTATTTTTATTATACAGAAAGATCATTCTAACTTTTGCCTCATTTTTCATAATCTTATGATTATTTTAATTTTTATATTTAACACAAAGTTTTCCTTGTATTTAAATATGAAAAATGAATCAAATAATAAATTAGTAATTTTACATAAGGATATTTCATTTTTATTTTAATATGTTGTGAATGGTATACTTTCTCAATCACTTGTTTGCAACCAAAGATAGTTTTTATATATAAATTAAATGAAGTGAAACAGAATCATGGTTGACTCACTATTACTAAGACAAGAAGTGTGCCAGAATTAGCCTTATTTGACTATAAGTGTGTTTTAATAATATTTCTTTTATTTCTATGAAAATAATGCACTTGACTCAAAATTATACAAAAATAAAAGTCATCTCCACCTTCTCCTTGACTCAACTCTCTTGAGATAGGCAATGTAAAACCTATATATACATCTACATCAATATCTCTATCATATCTATATCTATATCTATCTATGTATCTATCTATGTATCTATCTATGTATGTATGTATGCATGTATGTATGTATGTATGTATGTATGTATCTATCTATCTATCTATCTATCTATCTATCTATCTATCTATCTATCTATAATCTCTCTCTCTCTATATATATATATTCTTTTTTGTATCTTTTCATATATTTTGCTGTGTATCTATAAAACTCAGTGGTTAGGAAACCATCTTTATCATCAATGTAAACTTGAATAGCTATAAATTATTATTGAAACTATGATAAAATTAAAAAGATTTATTATTCTCCATGGTTTTCTCTTTCATTTGTTGTCAAGGATGTTTTCTATTATGTTGAATGTGAGTAAAGACCTGTTAAATATGCGCCACATTAAAATTATCCTCCTTATGTTGATCACAGACACATTTAGTACTTTTAAACCATAACACAGACATTAGCACCAAAAGACTACTTCATGGTAGAATGGACAACAACTAGTGCTACTTGATTCTTTCTTGTTCCATAAACTCCCAAGTATGACTATCTACAGACAGCAATCTTTCACTTGAAAGCAGAAAACCATGAAAGACATAGCATGCTCTGTAGAAAACATGGAACTCAACAACATTTCTCAGAGTATGTCTGTTACAGAAAACATCCCAGAGATGCTATATTTAGAATACTTACACATCACAAACCTATTTGCTTCACCTGAGAAAAGAAATATTCTTTAAGTAGTAGGGATCTGGCCAATTTATTTTATCCTAACGTGAAAACAGTGGGATGTAAGAGAATGCAAGAAGGTTGAGAGAAGCAAATTGAAAAGAAAGGACTGGTTTTAAAAGGAATGTTGCATGGGGCATTACTATTATGTATCAACAAGTAAGAACATTTTATTAGATACAGTCTCAATTCTTAGATGACTAAGTTGAGAATCTTTGTGAATATAAGATGTAAAATAGTAAAGGTCAGAATAAAGAATCAAAGGTCAAGCTAAAGCACATTTCACCTGTCTTTCAACTTTTATGGCTTTGTATTGCTCTCATTCCTTCTGGAAGAAAGCAAACCTCAGCTTCCTGCATCCCTTAAGACTAGGAGGAGCTATAACATCGCTACCTCTGCTATCACCTAGAGTGTAGTAGTTTCTTTATCAGACTCAGAGTTCTGAATCTTCAGTCTTCTTCTGATCACCAGTAAAATGCTCAAGATTATAATTTTTTCAAAAAGCTGATGCCACATTTAAAAAATACTATCAGACCATTGAAAAGTCAGTAGAACCATCCTGTCTAGATGTGCATATCATTTGCACTAGCTTAGATCATTTTCAATATGTTTGCAAATTGCAGTAAAATGTTACATTGTATTTTAATTATGAGCAACTAAGACTCCTGCTTTTTTTTATTTTACTAATATGGTGAAAGGGTCCTTTTTTGTCTTATTATTTTCATTTCTAGTTTTCTTTATTTTTGCTATCAGAAAACCTTGTTGGCATGCCAGGAAGCAGCCTTCTGCTCAGTGTTAATGACTTAGCAGTATTAATGCACGCAGTCAACATGGCATGTAGTTTCAGATGCTAAAGAAATAATGAGGAAAGCCTTAGCCATTGTCAAGAAATTTAAAATAAAGCCAACAGACTTCACTGAGTTCTCACTTCCCTCAACATCTTCTATCAAGGGCACTCTGTATCTAATACCCAACAATCAATATAGCTAAATGGTAAGATCTTGGCTAAAAAACGTGAACAAACAAAAATGTTTGGAAACATAAGGAGTTTGAAGGCTGCGTATTTCTCTTCTAGATCTAGTAGTGTAATCTCCAAGCTTTATTCTAACTAAAAAGGAAGAGAATAAAACCTTATGCCCTAATAAAGTTTTCAAGGCTTCTGTTTGCTATCATAGAATGACTGTGATGATTATTGACAGAAAATGTTATAAAAAGCATTTAGCAAACATTATCACAACTGACACCTGTTGAAAAATTCTAAGTGGGTTAGCAAAAATTTCAGCTAAGCAAGTGTGAAGACAGAATGTGAGGTCCAAGTGTAGGTTGAAAGCCTCAAGCTTCTTTATATATCGTTCATAAATTCAAAACAAACCAGAAAGAAAAAAATCAATCTGTATCTTTTTTATAATTTCATCATCCCCTAAATGAAGATCAGGAGGGGAAAATTACAAAGACCAGAATAATCAATTTTCTCAACATATGAATTTCTAATATTGAAAGCACAGTGTATAATAATAATACAACATTTTTTATGCATTAAAAATGTCTTCTCTCCTGACCTTTGTGCAGGTAGCTCCTGTCAAAGCACCACATTCCAAATCACTCCGTGCAAGTGAAAGGCTCCATTTTTACTTTGTCAGCATTTTGACTCATTAATCTATATGTACACATGTGCGTCTGTATTTGAGCATGTTAGTGTAGTGCTTTCCAAGGCCAGAGCAGGGCATTGAATCCCCCAAGTTGGAGTAGAGGCAGTTGTGAGAAGCCTGACATGGGTGCTTGGGACTGAACAGAGATCCTCTGGAAGAGAAGCAAGTACTCTTAACCACTGAGTCCCCCTCCATGCCCAGGAATATCATTCATTGATATGTACTGCGTCTTCTCTAACACTAGTTTGGGAAAATTAATTAATTCACAATATAAACATATATGTATACAATGTATATGACTATGTGTACATATATAAATACATGTAAGTGTATTTCTGAAAATTTTCTGAAATATTGTGTGCTCTACCTTAGCTATATAAGCGCTATTTGATACATGTATATTTTTATTCATGATCTAATTGAAGGATATTCATTACATTGTGAAATAGTTTTCTTCAAGACCATTGAGTTCAAATCACTAGAAACAGAAAAAAGGAAAACATTTCTTTTAACCGTTAACAATAACTTCATGTACACAAAACACTAAAACATCAGATATTTGTTGTTGATTTTTTCTTTTTCCTTGTAAATTGTTAGTGTCATTGTCCCTAGAATGTGACTGTTTCAGGATAACATTTTGCTTTCTTCACTGAACACTGGACAACAAATGATACAAATATTTCAACATGACAGAGAAGGTAAAAATATGAACTGGATTATAAAATAGGCAAGATTCTTAATATGGCTTTATTACTCAGTCATTCAAAGATTATACTAAAACTAATAAATTTTACTTGATGTTAGAGCAATATATTTTTCTTATATGTTTTAGAAAATTTAGATAAAGCAGCCTATATTATTGTTCATAATCTTAGCAAAAGTGTCTCTATCTTACTGAAATAGAGCTGGAGTAGTCACTTATCTCCTTTAAAACTAGAAGCAGAGACAACTCTGTGTAGAACCAGAAATGTACTTTCATCAGTGAGTGATGTTATTTCTGGAATCAAATGAAACATTTCAAACACTTATTTCTCTTTGGTAGGCATAGATTATTAACATTTACTTGATGGTGTTTAAAACTGAATAAACATGCCCAATTTAAGGTTTTGAATTGGTTATAAAAACAAAATTCTAGTCATTGCTAAATCATTTCAGAATGACTCAAAATTTAGATTTGGACACTGGGTGTGTTGGCTGTGCTCTTACTTCTCTAGATATGTACTTGGAAATCAGCCCAATGCTGAGTATTAATTTTCTTATCTGTGAATATAGAGCTAGAAAAAAATAATTCTTTATGTTGATATCCAAAATACTCCTCCTACTGAACTTTGAATCAATAAAATGTTAATCTGCTCAATTTAAAGCTGAGAGTGTTCTTTATTTGAAATATGATTTCAAATGTCTTTTACTACTGTATCTTACTTTTATAATCCATATAATAACATTGTATAGGTCATGCATTTGAAATCAGTTCAGAACATGAAAGATATACCGAGAGTAATCAAGAAAGTCACACAAAAAACTCCCCAAAACCAAAAAAAAAAACAAAAAACAAATGATGGAATAACCCCATTGACATGCTTGACCTAAATTCATCAATGGAACAATCGTACATTTTTCTACTTTCTTGCAATGGGTCAGGCAGAAAGATTTCATAGCTGAATAGCATGCAAGACACTGAAGAAATATCATATATGTATGATGGTTTAGGTAACCTGTGTAAAAGTGGTCACAAGCACAGAGCTGTATCCTGGGGAGTTCCACTGTGGTTTTACCCCTGCAGAAGTGAGAAGGTTAGGTTCTGAAGTTGAGAAAGGCAGCAAGAGGAAGTAGTCAACTGTGACTTAAAGAGTATAATGCCTTATACCTGCAAGGAGAAACTCAGCATCTGTCTGAAACACATGGTATGTATTCACCATTAGGTAATATATATGGAACACAGCAAAAAAATGAAATGCCATTCAAGTAGGCATAAAAATAATCATCCAGTTTTATAATTCTGTTATTCAGCAAATGAACATGTACACTATCATATAATAAGCAATTTTTCATATTTGTCCTTCAAAACAATGTTTTAAAAATGGATTATATACACTGTGGGCTAGGTGGGAATAATAGTATATAATTTGAGAAAAACACTCTTAAAATAAGCATTTTCCTCATTTACTTTTAGTTGTCATGTTTAGCTTCAAGAGTTTCAACATAATAGCAGGAAAGTGGTACTTCCAGACATAAGAAAGCATAAAGAATAAGAAATTTTGATTTAGATATTTCAGACCAATATTTCATTGCCCAATAAAGATGTAAAGTTTTTTGCGGAGTTTGGAACCAATCTGAGAAAAAGAAATGATCGAAATATAATTTTCTAGGAGAGTAATTGATTTTAGTGACCTAATACATGAAGAAAAGGATCAAAGCCCAGCACCCCTCTAATATGAACTAACAAACAATGAAATTTGGCCAGTCGAGAGCATTTCTGGTAAGAATGATTATACTTTACAAAGTTCAATACCTTGTGAAAATATAAACTGCCCTTAATGAAAGGATGAGAAAAAAACTTGTATAAAATCTAAAGAGATACAGACTTAATAACAATGAAAAAACCATTACAGTAAGTTGGTATAAAATATTTAACTTGGATGATTATATAAATTTAAGTAACTTTTTATCAAATCAATAAAGTGAATGCATTTCATATCAGATATGCACCTCATGTTTTCTGCAGAGACAATGGCTTTCAGACTTAAATACTGAGGAGATGAATGAGTGGAGAGATAAATGAGTGAATTAGGTAAGCGATATGAGTACTTGGTCATTGGCCTGCGATTTCCTTCTGTGGCACAGTCAGCTAGTAAATTTACCTCTGTATGTCAGGGTTTGGCTCAAGGGCCACGTCTTCCAGCCTTAAGACATGCATCCTTTATTTTGGAGACCCTTAGTGGGATATGGTAGGTCTTTTACAGAATCTGTTTATTCTACCTGTGTTGCAATGGTCTGCATATTTACCACACTTGCAAACTATCAGGTTAAAATTATTTCATTATTTTAATCAATTATTACTTAATATTTACCTTTAAAGTGCATAAACTTTTAGTGTCGATTTGGAAATCAAATATTTAAAAGGGTCACAAATATTTAATGGCTATAATTTATGAAAGAAAACAATATACCTGTCATATATTCCTGCCAATATATATCTGTCAATATATATTTGTCAATATATATACCTGTCAATATACACAGTCACAGAAAAAAATTCTTGTTCCCTCTTGTATATGATTTCAAGTACTGGATGAAACAATTTTAGTTAGTTGCATAAAGTTTAGGCAATTAAAATGAATATAATACTTGTAGAATAAAGATTTTTTTAAAACTTTCTTTTTCCTTTATGCTATATTGAAATATATGAAACTGAATTTTGGGATATAAAGACAGTTAAATATTTTCAGTTCCTTATCCTTAAATTCATATACTCTTATTTTGTGTATTTATTAATTCACAAAGGAAATTCAATTTTTATTTTCCTAGTAACTTTATATTATATTTTTGTATAATAAGACATGATATGGGAAATACATTTCCCCCAACTGTATCCACTATCTATGTCTGTTAGAGCATAGCACTACTTTGCCAATCATTTTCATGCTTTCTTGTAATAATGCAAACCTTCATGAAGAGAAAGCCAATGTTCTGGATTTTAGGGGTGTTTCTGCATCACATGTCAATCTCATCAATAAACCTGAGAGTCAGGGTAAGAACCCCAGAGTTTCCCCAGCAGTGGTCAGGCAATGACCACAAGGGCATGCCTGAATTTGGTCTAGAGGAGTTTTCAATATTTATTAATAATTTACATGAAAGTAGAGGCATATTATTATAACACATGATTATCATTTATTCAAATATATAATCAATAAGTGTATATTGTGCTATAAATAGGGTACATTGATAATACTAAATGAAAGGAAAGATCAGAGTTATATTGTCTTGAGGAAATATATTTAAGGATTAAAGATCAGTTCAATAAATCTGGGAATTAGGCTGTTATAAGTTAACAAATTTAAGCCAACAAAATATAATGCTTAAGAATGATTATGGAGGTATAATCTAAGCTAAGTAAATCAGAATTAAGGATTCACTTGCAATTAGAAGTGCAATGTTAGACTCCCAATGAATCAACAAATGCCAGATTTCATTACAACAAAGTATTTGATCCTGAATTTCACTGTTGCAGGGGGTAACAGAAGGTCATTTTATTCCTGTTTACTGTCTTGTCTTTCTATGGCATGTAGGACTGTGATTAAGATTTGGCATTTAAGCTGAAAAATTTCCAGAAACATCTACAGCAAACATACTTCATTAGTCTTTTAGAGTCTTTCATCTACAAGTATGGACATCATATCTACTGTCTAGGGTGAGGAAGAATGTGCACTGGATGAATCAGATTGGCTAGTGTATGCATTTCCTTTTCCTCAGGCGTATTCTCTCTCTCTCTCTCTCTCTCTCTCTCTCTCTCTCTCTCTCTCTCTCTCTCTCTCCCTCCCTCCCTCCCTCCCTCCCTCCATCCATCCCTCACTTTGCATCCACCTCTTAGGTGTCACAGGAGATCACATGACTCTTCTGTGTATAAGTGCTGGAGTGCTGGAGTGTATCAATGCTATGGAGCAACATCCAGATCCCCTTTTTTGATGAGCCCCTCATTGACCTGACTTCAAGAAGTTTTGGCTGCCCAAGGCTGAGTTCTGTGTAAACTGTTATGCCAGAAGTGAGCTGCCTTTCCCAATGTTATGTTCCTTCTCCTGGAAGATTGGGTAGGAGCCTACATCTTTTTACCAGTCCTGAACTGGTCAGGCCTCCCTGCTTTATGTCGAGACTACTCCAAGCTAAGCTAGCATTGGAACTTCTGTAGGAGCAGGTAACATGGCTGTTACAAATACAGCAGTCTAACATGTCCCCATTCCATACTGTGGCACTTCTCACATCTTGTTGCTGCTTGGTGTTTCCCGAGAACATTCTGCACCGGATAATCCCCTAGCTTTCTCTCTATGAATGATTCCAATTATTGACACAACAGAGCATACATGATTTCAACCTTTCTGCAACATTGACCCCTCTTTTCCCTTTAGATTTGTGTTTCTGGATAGTGACCACTCAACTTCATTTAGAAGCAGAAGAGATGTCCCAAAGTACAGTCTATAAATTGCCTAGTTCCTATAATTTAACTGCTTTCTGCATATTTTACTCTATCATTTTACTTGATTTTATTTTTTGGCTTTTCTAGACAGGGTTTCTTTCTTTCTTTCTTTCTTTCTTTCTTTCTTTCTTTCTTTCTTTCTTTCTTTCTTTCTTTCTATTCATTTTACGTATCAATCACAGGGTTTCTATGTGTATTCCTGGCTGTCCTAGTATTCCATCTGTAGATGAGACTGGCCTTGAACTCAGAGACCCACATGCCTGTGCCTCCCAAATGCTAGGCATTAAAGGCAGGTGCTACCACCACCACCTGGTTTACCTTTTGTATATTTTAATGCCATAATTATACATCCCTCCTTTTAAGTCAAATACGCTTATATGAAGTGTATCTACCCCTTCCTAGCAAAAAAGTAAAACAATATTTAGTCACCCTGGTACCTTTGGGTGTTTCATTTTTTGGAATAGTCTTTGAAAATATGTAGTCTTGTTAGATGAGGTTAAAACTGTGGGTCTCATGAGTCATTACAGAGGACAGTCCTCTGTAATGGAAGAAGAAGAGAAGTTCATGGTGGGTACATGGTGGGTACATCAGGGCAGAACTAGGCTATGGAGATGCTACTGAAAGTGGAGATTGTCATCAACTACCAGATGGCTTACAAGCAGCAAAGAATGGGTGGGATCTTTCTCTAGCCCTTTCAGATGGAAGGTAGCTCTTACAGTATTTTGAATTCAGATCTCTGGAGTCAAGAACCATCATCGACTATGTTCTGAGCCACAGAATGTGTTTCTGAAACTCCAGATATCAGTACATCATTAAAATAGTACATGATTCCACATATCTTCACTCAGAGCTCTTTATATTTTAACTTAGAGGTTAAACCACACAGTAGGGTTTTGTAGCTGAGAGAAAGTAAGATTGTTTTTTGTTTTTTCCTCTCTCAGAAAGCAGCTCAGCACAATTCCTGGAGCATAGTAAATTGAAATATGTATTTATTGAGTGAATGGCTACATTTCATGCTTCATCCAAGATCCTAAAGAGGAAGCAATTCATTGCTGATAGAAAGGTATGTGTAGTGTGTGAATGCTCACAGAGTGCTTGCAGGGCTTGCCATACCTCAGGAATCTGAGAGAGAACCATCAATCCAGTGTCTATGTTCTCAGATGCAGTGGCAGTTTTATTTTCCTGAGTACACTGTAGATAACAGTATGTCTTTTCTGGCTCAGAGGTGGACTGTGTCTTTAGAGAAGTGTGCCTTTTGTTGCCAATTGTTTAGTCAGAATTGACCAAGATACTTTGCTAAGTCATTCTCTGGAAGGATGTTTCACTATGGAATATTTTGAATGCTGTACTCATTCAATTGTTTTCCTTGGCAAACAAACGTGCGTGTGTGAGAGGTGACACAAAAAAGGACTGGAATGTCCCTATGAAATACACTGGGCACAGGACATAGCCTACCAAGAGCAGTGCTTTGGGGAAATGAGGGCAAGGCGGCAGGGGCGGGGGTTCAAAGATCAGAGGTGTCCCTTCCCTTTGGTCAAAATATAGGTTCTGAAATAGGCAACTGGTGAAATATGTGGTGTGGAACCAGAAGTTCTTTT
>CABHPR010107343.1:0-10494 GCA_902168415.1 Peromyscus melanophrys
TGCCGACCCAGCCATCACCCTGCTCTCCCTAAGGCCCTTCCCATACTCCTGGAGACACAGTGCTGTGGCAGCTGCTTTGTTCCTCACTCCACCAGTGTGGCTCCAAGTCTGTTTGCCAGTCTCCTTTGATCTGTTACCACATTTCATGTCACTCTACATTCTCTCTCCAGCCGTGAGTGCCGTGGGTCAGCCTGTAAGAGCCCCTGTGGGCTGTTGTCCTGGTCAGAACTTGTTTTCAGTTGCCAGAACAGAGGCTTCAGCAAGTTACTTCAGGTAAAAAGATTATTGCTCTTTAAAAATATATTTATTCTATTTTTATACTATAATATAATTACATCATATCCCTCTTCCATTTTTCCCCTTCAAACCCCCTTCCCATGTATCCCTCCTTGCTCTTTCAAATTCATGGCCTCTTTTTTCATTAATTGTTGTAGGTAGATAGATAAATAGATGATAGCTATATAGGTAGATAGATTTTTATTTTTAAATATATAATCCTAAATTTGGCCATTTGGTATTGGAAAACCAATTGGTGTGCTCTTCCCTGGGGAAGACTGTTTCTCCTACTCTTGGCATTTAATATGTTGCCTGTGTTCTTCATAGACTTGAGGCCTGTTGGACTCCATCACCTCCATTTTAGCACGTCTAACGAACATTGTCCTTGTATAGCTGTTTAGGGAGTCGAGTTGTTGAAACTTTATGGGTGTGGCTTCTGGCATTCCTAGGAGGCACATTCTGAGAGCAAACTTTTTGGTTCCCTGGCTGTTACAATCTTTTTGCTCCCTTTCTTCAGTACTTCCAGAGCCTTAGGTACAGGGCTTGGAGGGACCCGTTGGGACTGGGCTCCACAACTCTGTATTTTGATTGGTTTTGGTTTTCTATAATCGTCTCTGTTGCAAAGAGAAGTTTCCTTGGTGAGTGGTAAGGGCTACACTTACCTGTAAAGTTGATGCTTTCATCTTCCTTTAGAGTTTGTTGCTCTCACATAGAGAGATCTTACAGAATTTAGGAACAGAAAACATCAGTGAGGAAGCCTCTTGGGGCTAGAAAGCTGTGAGAACAGAACTGTCCATGGCTGTGTCTGTAGTCCCCATGTTCTCCATGTCATCTTGTTTGTCTCCTCCATTCCTCAGTCTGTGGGCCAAGCTGTAGCCTTGCGTGACCTTGGCCCCAACTGGATCCCATGATACCCAAGTATGCATTATCTATTGGCTTAACAAACCACAGCCAGCTGGTATCAGCCTGTAACTTCAGATTCCTTGTTGAGCAATCTGATTGGTTTAACTTTTTTGTTTTAAGCCAAGCCACACTATTTGTATGTTCCTAGCCCCCGGTGAACAGGTCTTTCTTGGGTCAGTTACTCATTTCTGTCCAGTTAGATGTTAGACAACTACAGTCCCATGGCCTGCTGCTGAACTGTAAGCAGAACAGATTTCTATAGGGGTCAAGGATGGGACAGTCACCCAAAAGTGTGTGTGTGTGTGTGTGTGTGTGTGTGTGTGTGTACATGTGTACATGCACATACACACATACAGTAAGGATGCAGTCTGAGAAACCATGGAACAGAAACTTTATTCTGCCTTTTGTTCTCACACCAGACTCTTTGTACAGAAGCAATTTGACCTATGTCGTCCAGTGTTGGCAGCACTTCCATGGACAGGTCTGAACACTGTGCTGTGTGAATACCATGCCCACCACCAAATCAGCTGCTATATACGATGTTACGTTTAAAGCCTTTGCTTTTGAATCTAAACTTGATGACTTAAATAAAATTAAAGTCGGTTTATTCCCTGTCCTTCTAGAAACTTAGTAAATGTGAAGAAATTCTCAAGTGAGGCCACACAAGGCAAAAGCATCCCTCTGTTCTGTGTGTCGGAAGCTCAGCTTCTAGAGTCAGCAACTGCAGACTGTTTCCTTGTAGGCTCACTGGGTACAGAGGCCGAGGATAGCCGGGTCTGCCACATGCAGCAGTTGCTGCTGGGCAAGACTTGTTCCCAGTGCCAATCGACTCCGTTGTTCATTGGGGAAAACACTCTTATTCATGCAGGAGCAGTAGCTTGTCAGTGTATCATGCAGTGATACAGTGAGTGGAGAACAATGGCTGCTTTGTACAAATATGTTTAAAACGAGTAAACAACAGTGCACAGGGGGAGGATCCCAGCTCTGGAGTGAGATCTGCTGGGAATGTAATGGCGTTAAGAAGCATAGGATGTTTTGATTGAAATGTCTTCTCCTGAAGTAGGGAGTAAGCCTTGCAGACTTCCTGCCTGGCTTCACCCACAGCGTAGGCTTGAGTAGGGCACAGGGGTGTGCAAGCTTGTGTCAAGTGGGCTGGGCTTCTGCGTACTTGCACTGTTGGAAGAGACACCATTCACTGGTCCATTTACCGCTTCCTATGCCCTCAACGTGGAAGGAGCCATGAGCATTAATGCAATGTTAATTCCAGGAGGTTAGACTCAAGGGTTTGGGGTGTCTGGGATGGAACAGAGCTGAACAAAACGGAGTCAGACTTACAGTTCATGTAGGAGGCGACAGTTGGAAGTGATTCTGCTGATCAGTGAGTGCCATGGAAATAATATACAGTAGCCTTACCAGCCTGACATCAAAAGGAATCACAAACCATGACAGATTGCCTTTGTAATCTAATTCCCCTGATGGCCTTGGAATGCTCTCAGCAGAGGCCTGTGTGACTCAGAGAAGGCTTTCCCTACCCCTCTCTTCACATTCTAGTGACAGCCAGAGGCCCCTTGTTAGAGTCTGTGCAAAGAGAGCAGCATTTTGCTTCCCTCTTCTTGCTTCATATTTATGTTCTCTAATTATCATCTTACTATTAATATAAATCTTTGGACCTTAATGTCCAATCATTTATTGCAGGCATCTGTTATATTATGCACGAGACAGGATTCAGGTTGCAAAGCAGTTTACTAAAATATTATTGCTCTCTTTGAGCTACAGCTCTCTGGCCAGAAGAACTACTGCCTTCAATGAAAGAATTATTTCTTTATAAGCAATAAAATTAGTCATTATTGCCTACCTGGTGGCAATTAGAACTAAAACCTGGATGTCTCTGACTCATGGGCTATGCTTGTATGTATCAGCGTTTCCCAAACTTGAGTCATATGGGTACCACATCTGCATTTATACAAGTCGTCTCTCAGATTTATCCTTTCTATTAGAAGTTAATTTTTTTAATTTTTAATTTTAAATGAAATTCCATTACCTCAAGTAGGAAACCAGCATCATTTAAGTTAAATTGAAATCCATCCTTGCACATAAGAGATGCTGTGGAAGTCAGAGAAGACCCAAGCCGATGGCTGTGTGTCCCTAGTGAAGGAAGGATCCTCGGGTGTCACTGGGCATTACAGGTATGGCAGCGTCCCCCTGGGTTTTAGTGTCCGAGAGCTTGAGAGGAAATGAATTTCTCACTGTGTGGTCACAGGTTCTTTAGAGCCACCTGCCTGTCATCTCTGTGCTCTGACATCATCTGAGGTGTCCCTAGCTCAGTGGCTGTCAGCCTTCTAACGCTGCGATGCTCTAATACAGTTCCGACCCCAACCATAACATTATTTTTGTTGCTACCTCATAACTGTAATTTTGCTACTGTTATGAATTGTCATGTAAATACCTGTGCTTTTTGATGGTCATAAGTAACCCTGTGAAAGGATTGTTGGACACCCAAAGGGGTCACGACCCCCAGTTGAGAACTGCTGTCCTTGAACACATACCGTTCACTGTGCCCCTGCGTAGCAGTACCTGGCCCACTCAGGCAGCTCAGGAGCCCCCCCTCTTTCCCGTTTGCCAGAAGATGCACACACAGGGAGATTTAAAAAGTACTTACTGGATACCCCCATGCAACTGAGGGTGTCAATCCAGCATGCTGCCTCTGCTTTAGCTCAGCAGAACTCATGTTAGTGGGGTCAAAGCAAAAAGATGGGGTGAATCTGTTCCTTAAACCTGGAGACACATTTGTTTGCTAAGATGAATCTAACTGGAAAATCATGCATACTAAAAAGAAGAAGGGGGAGGGGAAGGGAAGAAGGAGAAGGGGGAAAGAGGGGGAGGGGAGGGGAGGGACCCTGCTGTAGGTTCAGGGCACAGAGTGAACGAAGCATGATGATCAACCTTCCGCTCTAGAGATCGGAGTTCCTTTTTCTGGAGTGCTTTTGCTTTTACTTCTTTTAGAAAAAAATGGAGCTTAGCATAGAGTACATGGGGATTTTTCCTACATGACTAAAGTAAAATATTCTTTCTTTCATGGAATGAATGCCCATAGATATTTGGGAAGTATGAATACATTTGTGAATGCATTTTTAAAATGTTTGCTTGCCTGAACAAAGCCATATTCTGGCAGGAATGTTACCGGAACTTTGCAGCAGCAGCAGCAGCAGGTACCCCAGCAGCAGGTGAGGGTCACTGTTGACTGAGATTAGGATGGCAAGCCTTCGACACTCCTCCACCCTGAACAGGTGATGTTCCTCCCTCTGTCTCCCCTGTGACCCGGCAACTTGACTTGATGACCTACTTGGTGGGTTCTTTTGCTTCTGCTTTGTGGTTAGGTTTAGCAGCCACATACTGAAGGGAGGGAGAGAGGGAGGGAGTGAAGGGTGAGACCCCTCCCAGGGTCTCTCTTGACTGGCAGTGACTGTACAGGGCAGGGCAGTTCTCCTTGGGCAGCCCTCCCCTCCAGCCTTCCTACGGTTCTGTCCGCACGCAGGTGTCTGCTCTCTTGGCCTCTTTCAGGCCTTGGGGTATAATGGACTCTGCTTCTCCGGGCTTCCTGCTGGGCCACAGTGGGCTTGCGGTTTTCCTGTGGCCTGGTCAATTTTTAAATACCTCATTTGTGAAATTCTCCTAAGATGATTGTAAGGGAAGGGGCTGCCTGTCAGCGGATGGTGCCTTGACTGACAGAGTGCACCTGCAGTATTGCTGCTTTGATTCTTTTACAACACAAAGGTATACTTGCCTCAGAGGGACTGACCTCTGACCTTAGCATCAACAGTAGTGTGTTCCCTATCAGTAGGATTTCCAAATTGCGAATGATAACTTAAAGGACACCGGATCCTTGTTTGGGGGTAAGTGGGGAAGCTGTCACATGTGTTAGCCTAGCCTGGGCTAAAGAAGTTCTTTCTGGTTGTAAATTAGAATTACCAGAGAGATGGGGGGGGTGTTCCCACAGAGACCAGAGAAATGGGGGTGGGGGGGTTGATTAGAAATGGAGGAGTAACTGCCCTTTGACCTCCCTACAAACAGCAGTGACATGATACCTCAGCAGCAAGGGCTGGCTTCCTCTGACTCCTTGTGTAAGAATTTGAGACTGTTTCCTATCAACCGGGGCAAAGCTCAGCATTGGTAATGGCGTTCTCGACATCATCTGCTAAGTCAAACAATCCTTGTAGACTCCCTAAGTATGCCTCAAGATATGGGATGTAATTACCAACATAATGGACGCAGCTTTGTTGCAGAAAGTACATAAAGAAGCCCTCTGTTAAGATGAGTCCCTTCAGTAGAGCCCTTGTATAAGCCCATGAAATGGCCAGTCTGTGTCTACCAAGTGCATGCCTAGAGAAGGCAGTGGCCTCGTGCTGACCCGAGGAAGAGAAGCTGCAACTCCGTGACCCAAGTGGAACAGATGGACGCAGTGGCCAGAGAGCACTGGTGGCCAGAAGACGGGCCACCTGATACTGAGAGGATAAATGAGGATGTAAAACTCTTGGGGCATATGACATTCTCAGAGCGTCACTCCCTGTCCCTGAGCCTTCCTCATCCCCATCAGAGCCTTATATTGCCATCTTAAATATTTCATATCCAAATCGCAGAATAACCACATAAAGGTAATCGGCAGGTGTGTTCTGTTGAGTCAACGGGGGCAGACCCAAGTGCCCCAGCTCCTAGAAATGGGTCTTCAATATTATCAGACTGAACTTCTCAGTTCCAGCTCCGTCATGACATACTCCACCTTCAGTAGTGGACCAGGACACATTTTCTAGCTGCTTGAGGGCTGCTCATTGCTAATTGCTTGCGAAGGCTACTGAACACTTGTCCTGCTTTGTCGTGTCGTTCATTTTAAGCCTCTTCCTTTGGGGGTTTGGTGAAGCCCTTTCTGCAGTGGGTGGCTGTCCTGCTTTGCTTTCTATTGCCGTGATAAACACTATGACAAAAGCAGCTTGGGAGGACAGGGTTTATATTATCTTCTACTCTACATCATGGAGGGAAGGCAGGGCAAGAGCTCGAGGCAGGAAATGATGCAGAGGCCATGGAGGAGTGCTGCTTACTGTTTCCCCGATGGCTTGCTCATACTTTCTTATACAACCCAGGGCTACCACCCCAGGGAAGGCACCACACACAGTGAGCTGGCCTCCCCTATCAATCACTAATCAAGAAAATGCCCATAGCCAATCTGATGCAGGCATTTTCTCAATTGAGCTCCTTCGTCCAGATGACCTTTTCAGTTCATGTCAAGTGGACCAAAAACTAACCAGCCCGGTTGTGGATATTAAGGAGAACGGTCATCTTTGATAGGATACTGTAGAGACAGAGTCTTCCAGGGGCCAGGGCTGGGCTTAAGGAAATCACGTGACCCAGTAGGCCATGCTTTAGTGCTGGAGGCACCTCCTCTGGGTTAGCTTTCAGTGCTGTGTAGACTTGGCTCTGGAGAGACAGGGTGGAGTGCAGAGTAGGTCTCTGTCTGTGGACACCACGTAGCCTAAAGCTAATGAGCAGCAGGGCTTTGAGTTGTCCACAGTCTGAAGAAGGTGTTCAGGGTCCCTCAGAGTTGCACTGGAGTCTTAGAGGGTTGGCACACACTTGTGGCCTACTGGGAGGAGACCAATTTATAAGTCAACTGAAGCTTCCTACCTGTCCCTCTAATCCTCTCTACCTGTTCCTTCCCCCTTCCCATTGTTCCTTGGTGTGCATGTGCGTGTGTGTGAGTGAGGGGGGTCATCCCCTTGAGAGCCATTGTGAACTCAGGAGAGAAAGGCAGCTGCTTGAAAAGCAGAGCCCGTAGAAGAACGTGTGAGCCAGCACTTGGGCAGTGCCAGCCTCCCCACCCGCCTTTTGCCCCTGCCCCAGCTTTTCTTTCGCACAGCCTACATCTTTTTGTTTCACTTCAGTATTTAGAAGGCTTGTAATTTGATCACTTTAATTTGTGGTTAAAAATGACCTTTTATTTAGGGAAAAAAAAAAAGAGGCAGTTGCTTCAAAGAGTGGCTGACTCATTAAGCAATGGGTGACACTGTGAGTTGACTCCATCACACTGACTGTCGGCACCAGGGCAGAGACACCTGGGGACCCCTAGTGCATGGGATGTAAGCAGGGTGTACAGTGATGGGAAGCCAGCAGGAGGACCCAAGATGGACAGTTGGACACAAAAAGGATTAAGCATAACCCATAGACCCTTGTTCCTTGGCCCAGAAGATGGACCATTGCTGGTCTGACTATAGGTGGAGACGAGTGGGCGGAATGAGACCGCCCACCACCATGGCGGCATATATGTGGGAATGCCAGAGTCAGCAGAAGCATACAGGATGCCCAGTTAACATTTGGATTTGAGATACACAGTGAATCATTTTGAATGTAAGTTTGTCCCAAACTGTGTGTCTGAATTCAAGCTTAGCCTTGTGTCCTGGTTTTACTTGGTGGTGTTTCTGCTTGGCTGTGCACCCAACATTTGGACAGTTCTGTGAGACCTTTAGAAGGGGTTGTGGCTGACAGGAAAGTTAATGTTCCAGGCCTCTGCCCTTCCGTGGAGAATGCACTGTAGGACCAGACTGCTGCTGGCTTGCGTCTGCTGCTTGTCTCTGATAAGATAAAAAGGGAGATTATGGAATCTACTTTTAAAAAGGAACTACTTGTTTTCAATAAGATAAGTAATGAAAATTTTGTCTGAATTTATCAAATGTTACTGGACTGGACATTGTTAATATATATAATGGAGTTTTTTGTCTGGATCTGTCAAATGTTAATGGACTAGACATTGTTAATGTAATCTTGACTTATATGTATTGTATATATTTACTGGATAGTTTTTCTTGTATTAGTTATAAGCTTTTTTAATTTTAGACAAAAAGAGAGGAAATGTGGGGGTATTGTGTTCCCCAAAATATTGTGTATGCTAATAAACTTATCTGGGGTCAGAGAACAGGACAGCCACAATATGAAACAGAGGTTAGGCAGTGGTAGCATACGCCTTTAATCCTAGCATTCCAGAGACAGAAATCCCTCTGGATCTCTGTGAGTTCAAGGCCACTTTGGAAATGGCCAGGCGTGGTGACCCACGCCTTTAATCCCAGAAAGCACGCCTTCAATCCCAGGGAGTGGTGGTAGAAAGCAGAAAGGTATATAAGGCGTGAGGACCAGAAACTAGAGGCCTTTGGCCTAGAGAAGCATTTGCTCTGGAGAGGCATTTGGCCTGGAGAAGCCTTTGGCCTGGAGAAGCATTCAGGCTTCTAGCAGCAGTTCAGCTGAGACCCATTCTGGATGAGGGCTCGGGGCATCCAGTCTGAGGAAACAAGACCAGCTGAGGATCCGGTGAGGTGAGATAGCTGTGGCTTATTCTGTCTCTCTGACCTTCCAGTGTTCGCCCCAATAACTGGCCTTGGGTTTGATTTTATTAATAAGAACTTTTAAGACTCATGCTACATGTCTCCACTGGCAGAAAGGGCCTCAGAGGCCCCTCAGAGGAGTGCAGGCTGACAAGGACTCTTCCTCCTAGTTGGGATGAAGGCTCAGAGGTTCAGCAGAGGTGTGGAGTCACCTACCCACCATCCTGGTTTTCTCAGGAAACTGAGAGAGGACTCAGGAAGCAGTGGCCAAAGGAAGCCTGAAATAGAGTCAGGGTTTCTTCAGCCCTTGCTGAGTTCTTTCAGTGGTGGTGACTCAGTGGATTCTTAGTGACCCTCCCAAGTGTCCATAACAGGAAGAGCTCCTTTGTGGTCACAGCCCTGTGGTGTTAAGTACTTTGCAGGTTGCTGTTGTGTTAAATACTTCATAGGTAGCTTTTTGTTGCCAGGTAACAAAGACTAGGGACTGTAAGGAGTCTTTTTCTGTCCCACCAGCCAGCTCCCAAATAATGACATGGAGACGACTTCTTATTAATTATGAAAGCTTGGCCTTAGCTTAGGCTTGTTAACCCATTTTTATTAATCTGCATGCTGCCACGTGGCTTGTGGCTTTTACCTCTCCTCTTGCATGTCCTGCTTCCTCTGTGTCCAGCTGGCTGCTTCCCCTTCTTCCCAGAGCTCTCTCTGTCTGGAAGTCCTGCCTGTACCTCCTGCCTAGCTATTGGTCATTTAGCTTTTTATTGAACCGATGACAGTGACATACCTTGACTTGTCATCGAGTATCTCCCAACAAGGGACCGGAAAGTTGAAGTGCTATCTCTCATGACGGTGGGTGTAACATGACACGTGTTCATGTGTGTTTCCCAAACCTAGATGCTCCGTGACAGGAGAGTGACACTTAGGAGTCCGTCTCCTTTCTGGCCCAGCAAGCGCATCCAGTGGCTTCACAATGCAGTGCTCAGATCCTGTGTGGGACAGGAAGGGACAGGGCTGCTCTTCTGGGGAGCTCCCAGAGAGCAGCTGGGAAGAAAGAAATCCTCGGGGGCAGAGCAGAAGCAGGTAGATCTTTCTAGAAGGTTTTACCCTCTGGAATTGGAGGTTTTGTACTGACACGCGTGGCTGAGCTCTGAAGAGCTCACTGTCTCGGTGTTCTGTATTTTCAGGTCTATAATGTCTCTTCTTGGGCTTTTAATGTCACAGGAATGAAATGTTCTTTAAAGTTTATTTGGCTTACTTTAGCAGCTTCTGACATAAACTGTAGATTTGAGGATGAGAAGATCCCAGCGAAACCAGTAACTGTATCCACACTGCAGTATCCGTTCAGGAGCTCAGCTCGTGGGAAACTATTCAGAGGGGAGAAGGTCACTCGTGGGAAAGATGATCCTTTTCTTTTTCTCTGATTTTCTTTTTTTTTTTTTGGTGGTTTGCCCCATTCCTAACTTGATACATATTTTCTGGTATTTCCTTGGGAAGTAAATGTCCAATATCAATGCAATGCTCTTTGGGAAGATGGAGTTCTGTGTGTATCTGTGTTCTATGGTTTCTGCCTTTGGGTAATCCTGCATTTAGACTGGTGACTACAGAAATTAAATTATCCTTGGCGAATTGATTGGTTGTTTTTTGTAGGAGTGATACTATTTAACACCAGTAGTGTTCAGGATCTTCTATTGGCCTTCATCTCTGGGGCTCTGTTCTATACCTATCTTAGGAGTCAGTGTTTCAAAATGTTACTGCTGTCCATGACAGTGGTTCTCAAGCTGTGGGTCATGACCCCCACAGAGGTCGAATATCAGCTATCTTGCATATCAGATATTTACGTTTCTTAACAGTAGCAAAATCACAGGTATGAAGTAGCAACAAAAATAATTTTATGGTTGGGAGTCACCACAGCATGAGGAACTGTATTAAAGGATCACAGCATTAGGAAGGTTGC
>CABHPR010107344.1:0-13019 GCA_902168415.1 Peromyscus melanophrys
AAAAACTAAGTTTTTGTGATTCCCTCTCATAAAATTTTCTAATTTTCTTTATGTACACTTTATTATTGAGCAATCATTTTTCCTTTCATCTCTTTTTTCTTCTTTTTACTCTCTTTTGACCGTGTTTCCCTTTTGCATTCTACTATGCAGCTTGGCTTTATCTTAATTTTTAAACTCATGTAATATACATACGTGTTTGCCGTGAAACATCCTTCTTGTAATGTTTGAGCATGCTTTTGACCTTGTCCTTCACTCCTGCCCTTCTTTCTTCTAATTGATCAAGTCTATTGGTGATCCTTTTCCTTGGCTTTATGTATTCATTAAGGTTTGAACTTCTCACTTTTAATCCCCCCAAGTCTCAACTTCCTTGCTTAATTTTTCTTCCACAACTACTGACTTTCTCACCCGTTTTGCTTGCTCCGTGGTCTGTGCAGCTGCCCATCCTCTCAAGACCTCAGATGAAGTTCACCTGTTTGTTTTTATCCCTTTGGAAGTCAACGATCATTTAGCTAGTAAAGTTTTGAAATCTTTGTCCATAGTTTTAACCTCTTTCTGTATCCTCGAATTCAACAGCTGAGGAGTTATGGTCTTTTGGAGGAGTGATGCTGCCTTGAATTTTCATGTTTCTTACATCTCATGCTGTGTCTTATTCTCTTATTGCATAACTTTCCCTTGAGTGTTCAATCCTCAATATGATTAGAGAGGAAGAAACAGATTCTGTACCAGTAACAACATGAAACTGTACAAGACAAAGAAATACACTTAAAATTTACTAAAGCCATTACCATATCACCAATGATTATAAAACAAAAAAGGAAAAACTAATATAGAATGTATTATGAAGTTACAAATTATTTAGTGTCAATAGCGAATAAAGTAAATTTCAAACCAAAATTAGTCATGAGAGATAAATGAGATGTGCTCAATTTGATATCAATGGGAACAAACTGTGAGGAGACAAAACCCTTACAGAGAGCACGTCCTGAGTAATGGCAGCCAACTTCTTATATAAGCACTAGTGAGCACAAAAGGTCACAGAATTCCAAACACAACAAAGGTGGGCGACTGCAATATCTCACTTTCATTTGGAAAATTTGTCAAAAGTAAGTTCAGCTAGACCTTAAAGCAGATGGAGTTCACAGAGATCCACAGAAGATCCCATTGACTGGATGCAGAGCACACATGCCTTTGCCGCCTTCTATAACATAGACTACCTACTAGCCCACAAAGTCTTAACAAATGCAAAAGGATTGAAGCCATTTCTTGTGTTGATAAGATGACAGTGGAATTCACGTCAAGAAAGCTACACAACTACTTGAAAACTCTGGAATAACCTATTCACAATGGCTTAAAAATATACCACTGGGAAATGAGATTACACAAAATTAAAAGATTTTGCACAGCCAAGGAAGTAACAGCCAGAATGAAGAGGCAGCTGCATAATGGACAAATCTTGCCAGCTATACATCAAGTGGGAGTTTTAAATCTAGAACATAGTTTTCAAAAACTCAAAAAATTAAGCATTTGCCTCCGAAATAAATCATCCAATCAATCAATGTTTTAATGAACTGATTAGAAAGTTCTTGAAAGAAAAACACCATGGCCAATATATACTGCTAAAGGTTTCCAAAGTCCCCAACCCCATCAGGGAAATGCAAATTAAACTACTCTGTTCCCATCTCGGAATGGCTATCATCAAGGAAACAAAGGACAATGAGAAAAGATGCTAAGAAAGAGGAAGTTTATTCACGGCAGGTGGGAATGTAAGCTGGTCCCACCACTCACGGAATCAGTGTGGAAGTGTGTTAGTGAAGTGAAAACAGAGCTCCTCCTACCACTGTGTGTCCTGAAAGCACCATGCTTCCAACCGCAGCAGAGATACTTGCACATCCATTGTTTTTTCACAACAGCAAGGAAATGGAACCACCGTAAATGTCCACCAATGGATGAATGAACGAAGAAAATGCAGTTCAGGTATGCTGTAGAATTTTATTCAGCTGTGAAAAAAATGAAATTGTGACATTTTCAAAGAAATGGATGGAACTACAAATTACTATTGAGAAATCGCTATGTTAAGCTACACAAATCCAATTCATAAAGAGAAATGACATGTTTCTTCATAGGAGAACCTAGATTCAAATTTGTGTGTGTATGATGAAACCGGAGGGGGATGACAGAGCAGAGAGCTCTCAGGGATGGGAAGGGACACAGTGGACATGGGACTCATGAGCAAAGCGTTCCTTTTGATGTTGCTTCTGTTCAGGGCACTTTAGCACAGCAACAGAAATGAAGCTGGAACACCTGTAAGAAAGAAAAATCCAGTGTGATGGCAGGGCTCAGACCCGAGGGGAGGCTTGCTGGCAGGCTAGCCTCTATACCTGATGAGTCCCAAGCCAATGAGAAACCTCATCTCAAAAAATAAGGTGTATAAAAGAATTTTAAATAAACAATTTAAAATGCTAGAATTGGTGGCACATGCCTTTAATCCCAGGCAGAGACAGGTGGATCTCTGAGTTCAAGGCCAGCCTGATCTTACAGATCGAGTTCAGGACAGCCAGGGCTACACAGAGAAACCCTGTCTCCCAAAAACAAACAAATAAATAAATAAATAAAAATAATGTGAATGGTACTTGATAATTTTGCCTCTGCCTACACACACACACACACACACGCACACACCACACAATACACACACACATACACATACACTCCCATACACACACACATGCATACACATACCACACACACAAGCATATATCACACACACATACACATTCCACACACACATATACACGTATACACACCACACACAAACACACACACACACATACACACACACACACACACACACACACACACACACACACCACAATGAAAATCATTACTTCCTATATTGATTTCCAAAATTAACTAGCTAGTATAAGCTTTCATCAAGAGCATTTATTCTGTTAGTTTTTCGCGACAACCCTAAGAAGTAACTGGTAGAAAAACACTGTTATTACCATCCCGTCAAAACATTACTGTAGACCAGTGGTTCTCAACCTCCCTAATGCTGCGACCCTTTAATACAGTTCCTTACGTTGTGGTGGCCTCCAGCCATAAAATTATTTCTTTGCTATTTCATAACTGTAATTTTGCTACTCTGTGAATTATAATGTAAATATCTGATATGTGACCCCTGTGAAAGGGTCATTAGACCCCCCAAAGGGCTCGAAACCCACAGGTTGAAGACTGCTGTAGATGATTTAGATTAGGACTTTTGAAAAGACTAGAGGGATTTATCAATGAAGAGGAGCTAGAGGACACACAGAGAATTCAAGTTGGCCTGGTAAGATGGCTCAGCAGGCACAGTACGAGAAAACAGACTTGCACAAGTTGTCCTCTGGTCTCCCCATGTACTCCATGGCACACTCATGCCCCTCACCACGCAATGAATCCATAGACATTCAACGGTAAAGGAAAGAACCAATGTTAAAGACAACCACATGCTAGACCAGTAAAGCAGCTTGGGGATGTCCCTTCCTGGATACTCCACTAGAGGACAAGGCTGTGCATGTATTATTCTCACCGATGCTGTATTTGGAATAAAAACCGGTAACTCCAAAAGCTGATTAGCAGCAAAGTTACAATGTGATGGTGTAGAACATTTAACAGTCGGGAACTGTGACAACAGGCTACTGTGCAAACTGGCTCCTCCAAGTTGTCCTCTGACCTCCAAATGCACACTGTCACTTGTGCTCACACATAAGCACACGTGCTCGGAAAAATAAATCAATGTAAAAATCAAAAAGCCACATATACAGATTCAACCCAACTTTTCAGGTTTCAGAATCTCTGTGTACGTTTCTGTGGTGCACTCATGGTAGCAGAGACAGAACACCATCAAGCAAGCTGCATTAGGCCGACTCCTGGCACCGGAGCCACAACCCAAGGCTAGCCCAGGTGACCCCGAAGCTAACAAATGGGGACTGCAGCGGGAGCCCCTGTCCTCACTAGCAGCCCTGCCGGTAATGTGTCCATACCATCGTTGCAGGAATGAAAAGAGTTAAGGCCGCACACAATGGGTCTGAGGAGCAGGAGCGACATGAGGGACGCTGAGACCTGACAGGGCACAGTGTTGCTTTGTTCTCAGCTGCTGCTCTGCTCGGGACTCTACTTTACAGAAAAGATAGGGTTTTTTGTTTGTTTGTTTGTTTTTTTGTCTCCTTTCAAGGCCAAATGGTAAAGCGGAAAACTAATTTAATGTTGCCTTTGTAGTACCTTCAAAATAAAATTAAAGTTATCCTTTTATAGAAATGTTTGCTTTCCCAAGGTTAAGAAATTATGAACCAAATCCTGTGAAATTGTTTCTCTGTGGTTTTCTTCTCTTTTGTTCCTTTATAGTTAGAAAGCTTATTGACTTGTAAGTGACTCTTCATGCTAATATGCACAATATTTATACATCTATAAGCAATGCCCACTTGCCCAGTGCCATTCCACACAGAAAAAATAGAATTTTATGTATCATTAAGCAGTTTCCAAGGTGTTGGTGATTTCAGGCAAAGCATGAGTGTAATGGCTAGTAGCATGCTCACCACCAGCATGCTCACCACCAGCATGCTGTTTGGGGTTTTTAAACCACTGCAGTGGATACACCTGGACTCCCTGGCTCAGTGAGGCCCCCCTCCACACCAGCTGAGCACATAAAGCCCTAATCAGGGCTCCTCTATAGGGCAAAGGGCCTGGGAAGGGGAGTATGGTCTGAGATTCCACCAGCCACAGTGGCTTTCAGCAGAGAGGCTCCGGCAGAGTCTAGGGTAAGCAGTGCATTTGCAGCGAGAAATGAAATGTGGATTCCTTTGATGAAAAATCAACAAAAATGTGCAATTCCAAGTGTTAAAACAAAGCACCCCGCCCCATGGTTCCCCTTGACTTGCTCCAGGGACTTGAATTTGCTATTTAAAGTCTTTCCAGGGGTATGGGGATAGGTCAGTCCGTAAAGTGCTTGGCATCCAAGCAAGGAGACCTGAGTTTGATCCTCAGGACCCACATTTAAAAATGCACGTGTGGGATGCACTTGTAATCCCAGCGCCAGGGAACTGGAGACTGGTGGATCCTTGGTACTCGCTTGCTGGTTCATCCAGCCTAGTTGGCAACTTTTAGGTCAATGAGAGACCGTTTCAAATGAAATATGTATGCACCTATGGAACAATACCCAAGGTGAGCTCTGGCTTCCACTACATGCACACACACTTGAACACATACATTTACACACACACACACACACACATACACACACACACACCACACACAACCATGCGACTCTTTCTAGTTTGAGAACAAAATTCAAAACATAAAGATTGCCATTCATCTTTGTTTTGTGCAAAGTGAGTTTCATAAAATGACATTGAACTCAGCTATAGTGTCATTGACAAGACACAACTTGGCTTTTGAAGCTCGTACGTGTGTTTTATTCTGACAAGAACAGAAACTGGTTCCAATTTGTTTTTAATTTGCTTCTTCCTATGGGCCCATTCTGCCACTTCCTTTGGCCAGCTGATGAGCAAGGATGAACATGAAGAAAAGGGGGCCCTGGGTCACCCTCTCTTTTCCTTTTTCCCCCACCATCCCCTCAGTACGGAGCTGGGGATCTTTCGGTTTCATTTCTCAGAAGAACATGACTTTTATTTGGCAGTTGGGATTCTCATTCTGTTCACTGAGCCCCTTCGGATCCCTGAGGGAATCCCCAAGAGATCGGACTTCTAGAGCATCAGAAATCCTTCTTGAACGTGGGAAGAGAAGACACTGCAGGTGGTGTGCACGTTTCCTGTGTGCATGCTCGAGTCCTGTCGCCCCACTGCATTAACTTAACAAACATGAGTTGAGAGACTGGCAGGGAAGCAAGAGGCCCGCTGAGGTGGTGCCCTGGGGAAACGTGTATTACCAGAAGGAACTGGACAAACATACAGCACGTCGTTCCAGTGTGTACTCACCTTATTCTAACCAAATGGTTAATGCTAGATGTTTGCTAGAACATTCAAAATAACTCAGACCCTTCACAAAACCATAGCTTGCTGTCCATGTTATTTCCAGTCCGTGTGTGTGTGTGTGTGTGTGTGTGTGCGCGTGTGCGTGTGCGTGTGCATGTGTGTGTGTGTTATGTGCTCAAGCACAGCAGAACATTAAGATGTGTTGAAATATAATGAATGAGTGGTGGTAACATTCATGCATGGCTGATATAACTAATAAGTTATAGTAAAATGCTAATACATATGTTTATGTGAGAGTTCCAATATTTATGAATCACACTCCCAAGTTCCTAAAACTCCCAAATTAGAGGAAATGTGAACATTTGAACATGGCCCTGGATGTTTCACAATCATGAATTTACTGCTGTTAGACAACTAAACAAGCATTAGCAGGATTGGAGGATGCTGGGACTGGGCCTCCCTCAGCAGCGGCAGCCTGTGAAGCTGAGGTCTGGCACTTAGGACTCTAATTATCGGTCAGAGGGATGGGACCTGAGTCACATCTCTAGCCCTGGAAGGAGATATGTCATTCTGAACTGGCCAGAAGGTCATCCATTGATAACTATCTAGACCTGACTCCAGGAGCTCTGAACCTTATAAGATTACTATCTAGCAGGAAACTGACACAGGACAATGACATCCTGTTCCCCCTCTGTAAAAGGTCCTTCGAATGGGCCTGTCAATCACCTGACAGGAAATCTATCCTGGGAAAGCTGTCTGCTCTGAATACTTTAAAACAGTGTAAACCTGCTCAAGGGTCTCTGTGGCCATTGTCCACTGTCACCATGAGATGTCCCACCTCACTCTGTTGTGAACATGGCATGTCTTCTACATGAGGCCTGCATTTGGCCTGACTCCTCCAGCAGAGCTCACAGGGCAGGGAGCCAAGGAACGCCAGCACAAGACTGTGTAACTCTGTCTTTGCTACACTCACTGAAAGTCTAGTCTCTGTTTATTGGATGTTGTTGCACTCAGAAGCAAAATTTACTTGTAATGACTTCTTTAGAGTTCTTATGTTAAATAATAATTAGAAAAAACTGAAGTGTGACCTACTTCCACAACCAAAGTGCACAAATCATGCGATTAAATTTGTGATTCAGAAAAATTGCCAGATAGTGCGTATCTTAGACTGATTACCTGATATTGGTCTGTATGAATCTTCATGTTCCCAGGACGTGAGGTCCACGCTCCTCCGTCCATCCGACCCATGGTGTTTACCAGCCACAGAAAGGGTAGTGTTCGCTGTCAATGGGACTTCGTGTCTTTGGGGTGAGACTTCCAACCCCGTGGCAGTCGTAACCGTTACGGGTCACTTTCTTTTTCCTTTTTATCAGCTTAGTATTGTTCACTTTTAATCAAGGCAGAGGAAAACCGACAAGCGGCATCTGGACTGTCACGGACTGTGCGCTCCTTCGTACATTCCTTAATCAAGGGATTGTTTTCCTGGTACAGCGACGGGTACAAAGGACGAGAGAAGCAATCAGAGGCAGGTTTACAAGTAGCTCAGGGACTGATGCGGACGACAAGCGTTAAACAGTGCACAGTGGGCAGAAGTATTTATCCAAGGGCATACATGTATGTGTGTGTCATGTGTGTAATATGTGACATGTGTTTGTAGACACACGTGTATGGTATGCATAGGAAGTATATGTGTGCTACATGTAACATGTGTGTGGTGATGGGCGTTTATATAATACATATGGGTGTGCTATGCATACATGTGATACAGATGAATGTGTAAGATGAATATGTGGATGCCTGTGGGTATGCTATTCATGTGTGTAATTTGTATTATATGATATGTGTGTGATACATGTGTGATGTGCATGGGTACATGTGCTTCTTAATATACATACTATATGTGTGTGATACCTATGTGTATGACATAATGTATATATTTGTGTGTGGTGATATGCATATGTGTGAAATGTGTGCATATGACACCTGTGGTATATGTGAATGTTGTATGTTTGTAACATGTATGTACTTGATATGCATAAGTGACATGCATTGGTGTGATATATATGTGTGTGGTGATGTATATATGAAATGTGTATTATATGTGTATGTATGGTATGCATGTGAGTGGTATATCTGCATGTGATACACATGTGTCTGGTGTACATGTGTCATAAGTGTTATGAATTAAGGGGAATGAGTGATGTCAAGAGAGGTTGCTATGGAAATCCTAGGAAAAGAAGAGAGGCACCAAGAGAAAGTAGGGGGTGGGTGGTTGAAGCTCAATGGGAAGGTCGAGGTTAGGTGAAGAGGCGAGCCTGGGCACATGAAGTCCCTGAAGGAAGTCTGTGCCGAAGTGGGGAGCAGAAAGCTGTACAGAAGCCAGATCCAGAAGGTTGCACGTCACAACAGTCAGAACTCAGGAAACACACCAGAGTAGAGGAGGCCGTGGACACAGTCACAGCAGAACCGCCGGATGCTGTCAGACAGTAAGGCGTCACTCAACTGAGCCAAAGTCAGGTGTGCATCCAGGCAGAGTCCAGGCCAACGGTTCTCAACTCTTTGGGGTAAAAAGACCCTTTCACATATCAGAAATCCTGCAAATCAGATATTTTCATTATGACTCGTAACAGTAGCAAAATTACAGTTATGAAGTAGCAAAGGGAATAATTTTATGGTTGGGGGTCACCACAACATGAGGAACTGTATTGAAAGGTCACAGTATTAGGAAGGTTGAGACCACTGCTCTAAGGCCTCTGCCCATTGGCAGTTTGATTTCTCTGTATCCAGAACGGTGTGAGAACCGAGGACTTTTCTGTCCTGAAAGTACTTTGCTGGCAAACACGTGTTCCATTCTCTGATATTATGCAACTGACCAAAAGGGAAAAAGAAACAGCCACAGAATACATTACTAATCTATTACAAGAGAGTAAATGCTACACATATAAACACCAACTTAGCAGTTAATATTCTCCAAATAACGTGTGTTAAAGTTAGCCCAATAATAGCCAAACTGTGAGCCACAGCCCTCATTTCTTAATAGAGATATAATGGGAATAAGCTTTAGCAACTGGTCACAAAGATTGTCTATGTCTTCTAAATTAAACTCATCTGCCTCTTGGCTTCTTAGGGTATAAAGAAAGCCCTCTTTGCTAATGTTAGAGAAAACAACTCCTGGTGAAGAGAACAGATTCTCTGGCTTTGGATGTAGACCTGGTATTCTACTTAGGCAGTGTTGCTCACTCAGCCCAACCCTCAGCCCACCCTCCAAGCCTGTCCCCCAAGCCCACCCCTCAGTCTAGTCTCCAGCCCACCCCGCAGCACATCTCCCAGCCTATCCCTCAGCCTAGCCTCCAGCCCGCCCACCAGCCCAGCCTCCAGCTCACCCCTCAGCTCACCCCCAGCCTATCCCCCAGCCCATCCCCAGCCCGTCCCCCAGCCCGCCCCCAGCCCAGCCTCCAGCTCACCCCTCAGCTCACCCCTCAGCCTATCCCCCCAGCCCATCCCCAGCCCATCCCCCAGCCCGCCCCAAGCCCAGCCTCCAGCTCACCCCTCAGCTCACCCTCCAGCCCACCCCTCAGTCCATCCCCCAGCCCACCCCAGCCCATCCCCCAGCCTGCCCCCATCCCAGCCTCCAGCCCACCCCTCAGCCCATCCCTCAGCCCACCTCCCAGCCTACCCTCAGCCCATCCCTCTGCTCACCCCTCAGCCCACCTACCAGCCCACCTCCCAGCCTACCCTCAGCTCACCCCTCAGCCCCCCCCACCCCCGTCCACCCCTCAGCCCACCCCTCAGCCTACCCCAGTAAGCAGGCTAGCTTTGAGCCATGCTAAAGTTAGGCGGACTATTTAGTTCTTTAATGAGATACTGCACTTGCTCCTTCCCGGAATCCTTGCCCCCAATGCAGCAGCTAACAGTCAGGTAGGGCTGTAAGTCTGCCCACTTAGGACTTCCTCTTTTTGTTTCTTCTTTTAGGAAAGCATTCCCAACACTTTGGACTTCCTTGCTCTCTCTAAAGCCTCTGCTCCTGCCCTGTGGCTGTTTGTCTGTCAGTCCATGCCTGTCCTCCATGTCAGCTGACATGCTGTTTGCCCTTCTTTTCTCCATTCCCCTCCTCTGGGCACTGCCGAGGTTTACAGCCTGTCTGCCCTGGGTTTTTCTTTTCAACTCTGATGAAACTGTCCTTGAGCTTCCATCTGAGTCCATTCTCAGCTTCTTTTACTAATGAGACCAGGAACCCAAAGAGGGGCCTGAGTTCCCCTCTTGCCATCTGGCTTTCTTGAGTTCCCTCAGGATGGTCCTGTTGGTGCAAGAGACACGGCTCTCATCTTTCTCCCCAACATAATATCTTTATTAATTATTTGGGAATTTCATACAATGTATCCCAATCACACTCACTTCCCATTCCTCCCAGATCTACACTTCCACCCTTCGGCCCTCCCTGCTACCCCAAAAAAGAAATAGAGAAAAAAAAATAGAAAACACCAAGTCCAATTTCTGTTGCCCATATATACTCATTGGAGCATGGTCAGACTCCCAGCGGCCAGCCTCCAAAGGAAAATCGAGTCCTTCCCCACCTGCACCACACCAGAAGCCGTTAATTGTGGGGAGCTATGCTTCAGCATCCTCATCACAATAGCTTCCTGTCTGGTCTGTTTCTCTTTTGGGGGGAATGGGTTGGCACAGAAGCCTTCAACGTCTCTTATTCTCAACTATGAGTCTGTCGTCATCGACACCTCTGCAGGAGAAGCTTCCCTGCCCATAACAGCTGGCGGCGGCGGCGGCGGCATGGATTGTGGACTTCCATGTGGTTCCCGGCAGCAGCTCGGATCATGGACATTGACATGACTTCAGTTGCAGCAGATCAGGGACCACAACATGATTTCCAGAGGAAGCACATACCGTGGACATCAACACAGTTTCTAGGGGCAACACAGACCATAGACGTCAGCATGGCCTCTGACAGCACCACGGACCATGGAAGTCTTTTGAGGAGACTTAATCCAGAAACTGAACTATTCTTCCTCTCAGATATCTCGCTTTTCAGAGTCAGGGTGATTGTGCAGTTTGGCAGCATGTCTTGGGGCAGGACTTGAGAGAGCTCCAGGCTGCTGTACACCACCTTGCCCTCAGCACCAGCCGCCTTGCCAGTGATGGGGCACAACACTTTTTGCAGCCTGAGCACAGCGCTGCAGGCCCATCCTCTCCTCGACCCAGCAGGGTGAGCATTGAGAAAGGCAGCCTCGGCAGCAAAGGCCTAGCTGGTGACAGGGTAAGGTAGGCCAGGTGGTGGTCCAGGCCTCCCAGCAGCCAGAGGACTGGCCCTTCTCAGTGACAACACACTCTTGTCCATCACAGCCAAGCTTCCACACGTGTCGCCTCTGAGTCTCTAGCTCTGCACACACGGCCATGTTCTGCCATCGCTTTTTCCAGTTCCCTGAAACCACTTTGTAAAAGCACCTTCCCAGAGACCTGTCTTTTTTCAGTTGTTCCGAGGATACTGTGAGCTCTGCAGGCTCGTCCCCCGCCACTGTGACTCTCCTCGAAGGTTCCATGGGTCTCCCAGGATCCTCAGAGAGACCTCAGAGGACTGCCAGGCACTGCTGTCTTCCCTCAGTCCCCAAAAGCTCTCACCTTAAGTGGAATAAAAGACAGTTTATTCTGGTGCCTTTCTGAGTGCCCATGGCCTGGGAACACAGATTTAGGATAACCCCAAATTCCATGTGCCAACATGGAAGTAGTTCCATAGTTGTACAGAACAGAGAAAGACATAAATCAGGGCAAGTGTAGAACACACTGATGCATACACCAGAGAGGTGGGAGCTCTGTGTCTCAGATGCTTCCTGATGGCACTCTTAGCATTTGGGTTGCAGGAAGCTAGTGGTCTTCTGTATTAATGGATTCCAAAAGATTTTCCACCTGCTATTCACAGGTTGTTAGTTCTGACAGGAGACGGGCAAGGAATGGCTCTCTATGGGACCAAAGCTAGCCCAAGCTAAGGTGAGTGGCCTCTGAACCTGAACCGTTCCAGTCTCTCCACTGCATCGCGGTTCTAGTCAGGTTCAGCAAACCCGGCTTCTCTTCAGGAACTCTCTTTACAGGACTTTGCCCAGTGCCTGCCGTTCACCCACTATTTCATCCAGGCATTGATGGTAGGTCATAGAGGAGAGGGCTCAGGCTGTCTGAGCTCAGGCTATAACATGAGATCAATTCCAGTATTGAGAAATGATTCCTCATTGCTTTTGATTCCCGAACAGACCAGATTCCTAACTGCGGTGTTCTTGGATAGACCTCTCAGCCCACAATGACCCAGAAGGATTCTTTCCAGCTGCCCACCCTGACACTGTGACCACTGAGCAATGAATGCAGTCTGCTTGCTCAGCTTCCTGGTCATGTGATCACAAAAGGCAAGCAAAACTGGATCAGGCTGGTTATTTCTAAGTCCAGGTGATACTCCAAAAGGTCAAGTTTGGTAATAACATTAGCTATGAATTAGCAAATTTCAGTTTCTACAGCAAACTCTGGTATAGGGTCTTCCTTTTAGAAACATTTGGCCTTTGATGAAATTTCATAGGGGGAATGATTAGTGAAGGAAGCCCTTTCTTCCAGAGCCAACAAATGCACAATAGATTCAGATACAAAACTGTGGAGTGAGTGAATTGTGCATTTCTCTCCGGATGGACAGCTAGCTCAGCATTTCGCTAAGATTAAAGAAGGAAGTATATTTAAATACCGTCTTCCCGGGGAGGTTCTGTTTGAAAAGGACAACTCAAGCCTTTGCTGATTGCTCCACCTCTCTTGTAGGCTTTGGTTTTATTTATAGCAATCAGGAAAAAAGCCCACTCTGTATCTTCTGTAGGATTTCCACCGAAATCTTTTGAAGATAATGTGTTTTCATAACCGTAGTCTAAGACATTTTCTCTTAATGATGAAAAAGAAACAGAAAAAGAAAAAAAGAAAGAAAGAAAGAAAGAAAGAAAGAAAGAAAGAAAGGAAGGAAGGAAGAAAGGAAGGAAGGAAGGAAGGAAGGAAGGAAGGAAGGAAGGAAGGAAG
>CABHPR010107346.1:353-10844 GCA_902168415.1 Peromyscus melanophrys
TCTTTTTTTTTTTTTTTTTTTAAAGGCGGGGGAAAGAAAGGATGAGCTTCAGTGGGGATTCTTGTCCTTTCAAAAAGACCTGGCGCGAAAAGGCAATACATTCGCACAGACCTGATTTTTGGCGTGGCCAGGTAGAGGATGAAGGGAAGACAGAGGAGCAGCAGGAGCACAACCATCTCAGCACCGCGGTAGCCCAGAGGAGGTTGATGCTCCAAAGCCGCTGGCAGACTATGGCTTCTCTTTCCTAGTCACACCCCGATTCAATTGCAACCGCCCAGGAGCAAAGCCCTCTGGGAAATGTAGTTCAGGATTTGGCGGCCGCCTGGCGGCGCACTTCCAGGATGATGCTTCCAAGCACTATTGAATAACACAGTAATGGAGAGAGGCAGTATCCAATGGCCTAGGTCCTGTGGGATCATTGAACCAGCCCTTCTGCCGCCCTCTAGCCACTAGTGATTCTTTGGAAATCGCCCCAGTTTGCTTTTTTCTAGAGCCCAAGTCCAGTGCTTTGCTCAATTTTCCCGAATCATGATTAGGAAATTACCATATTTTGTCTGGGAGATAGCGTCTGGTAAGTATTCTGAGGCCGATTACACAGGAAAGGAATCGTAAGTCTGACAGTTGGTGAGGTGGAAGGCATCCCTTCTAAGAGACGCTCTTCCGATTGTGGGCGCAGCATGTAAGACTTTCCCCTAGAGAATCACTGTTGCGCCTACTTTGAACCATGATGCTATCCATCATAATCTCCCAAGTATTTGATCATTGCATGATAATAAAATAATAGTTGTTTTTTTATGACTGTCAAATGTTAGTCCTCAAACTAGCAACGGATTTCTCAGATTGGCACAGTTGGTTTTGCCAGTTTATGAAAATATTTAATCCTGTCTTGAACTAGGGCCAGTAACATTTCTCTGGCGGGCTCCCTATTCAACCTTTCTTCCATCTGAGGTCTATTTTGTGGGGATGAACATGGATTAAGTTTTAACAAGTCATTATCTAGCTGTGATTTCCCATCTACACTAGTAGTTTCTGGTTCTTTTGCTTAATTTCCATTTGATTGGAAGACACTTGTTGCATGGCCAACTTGAAGCAATATGTTGTATAGCAACCGAGGAGGAGGTTCCTTTACAAAATACATATTCTTACAGATTTAGCACCGGATTTCTCTAGTAATGATTAGTTTTTTGTCACTTTGTCATTGTGCTGTTTGGTTTTTTGGATAGCAGCTTGCAGCTCAATAAAAAAGCCTTTTATGTGTTCTGTTTCTTATTCATTTTGCAAATGTTTCAGGTATTCCTACTGTGAACTGGATTGTGCTGAGGCCCAGAGGGAGCCAGGCAGACATAACCTCTGCCCTCTCAAGCTTAAAGGATGTCAGGGGAAGTCTTAACGGAGGATTACCTTAAATAGATCATGGCAAGGTTGTGGAGGAGAATAGAGAAAGCTTTGGCAGTTGACAAAAAGCAGGGCTCTCCTGCTCTGGATATCAGTAAGAAAATGGCATTGGAGCTGAGGCCTCAAAGGAGGTCAAGATTAATGCAGCTCAACACGTAGGAGTTCACAGAGGAAAGACACACACACACACACACACACACACACACACACACACACACACACACACACGCCAAAGGGTTCTGAGCTTGGGAAAAGCAGGTTAGAGTGCAGAGGACTTGGGGGCAAGGAGGAGAGCCAGAAATGACACTTGTCAATGTTTATATAGGGCTTATTATGTGCCAGATCATGGCCAAGCCCTTTATATTCTCCCTCTCTTTCTTTCTCCCCCACACCCCATTGCTAAATTGCCTCAGCTAACCTCAAATATATTAGCTCTTTTAGTTCTTAAAAAAAGCTTTTAGATTTATTTTATGCACATGAGTGTTTTGTCTGACTGTAGGTATGTATGCGATGTAGAGGAAAAATTAGTAGAGTCATTGTATCTAGGGTAAATATTAGAATGAAATAGTTGTTTTCACTGAATCTAAGCTAAACATATGAATGAACAGTTGTTTTCTAGAAGTACTTAAGTCTTGAAGAAATCATTGTGGAAAACAGTTTTCTGATATCTATAGAGTTGTTTTTCTAAAGGAGCTTTACAGCCTTTGCATGACTTTGGTCACAAGACAGTCCTGGCACACCTGGAGTGTCTTGCATTATTGGGTACTGCAAAGAGTACACAATAAGGACCAAGGTTGCAAAGGTGTGTTGTTTTCCTTCAGAAAACATACAGATTAGGCCCGGTGATGGTGATGCACGCCTTTAATCCCAGTACTTGGGAGGCAGAGCCAGGCAGATCTCTGTGAGTTCAAGGCCAGCCTGGTCTACAGAGCGAGATCCAGGACAGGCTCCAAAGCTACACAGAGAAACCCTGTCTCAAAAAAACCAAAACAAACAAACAAACAAAACAAAAAACAAACAAACAAAAAAAACCAAAAAACCAACAACAACATACATACAGATTAGATCAGAGGCTTTGATATAAGGAACTTGCTCTACCCAAAGCACAACTTTGTGTAACGATCAATAAATACACCTTTGCCGGCTGTTTGGGGTTCAGTCAGTTCATAGGAACTGTTCCTCCTTGCTGTGACAGAGCATGAATTGTATCTTGGAGTGACCCTCTTTCTTCAACTGACTCGAGCAACACAGAACACCCAACAGCACAGTGTGCATGCCTGGTGCTCAAGGAGGTCAGAAGAGGGCACTGGATCCCCTGGAACCGGAAGTACTGACGGTTGTGAGCCACCATGTGGGTGCTGGGAACTCAACCCTGGTCCCCTGCAAGAGCAACAAGTGCTCTTAGCCACTGAACCACGTCTTCAGCTCCAACTCTTTTCATTCTTTTTTGGGGTGGCTGACAACCGTCTAGGACTCCAGGTCCAGGAGATCCAATGCCCTCTTCTGGCCTCCTCAAGTATCAGGCACACACGTGATACGCAGACATGCATGAAGGCAAAACACCAATATGCATGAAATAAGAATTAAAAAGCAAAAACGTTGGTTAAACTGGGTATGGTGGCACAGGTTTTTAATCTCAGCACTCAGAAAGCTGAGGCAGTTGGATATCTATGAGTTCCAGGATAGCCTGATCTAAATAATGAGTTCCAGGACAACCAGGGCTACACAGAGAGAACTTATCTCAAACTCCCCATAGCAGTAATAATAATAATAGGATGGGTGGAGATACGGTTTCAGAGGAGAACCTGGAGGATCACTAAAGGAAGGAAACAGTGGTGGTGAGTGGGACTGAAAAAGGCCAGAGAATTGGAGATGTATCAGGTTTAATCTGCAGAGAGGGAGAGGGAGAGAGAGAGAGAGATGGAAGTTTCAGCGGGAAGTTTACCAAGGTCGTTCTCTATTTTGAATTAATATTCTGTCATTCTGGTCAGCTGGGGCTGAAGAAGCAGCCATGATTAATGAGAGACCAGACAAATGAATCTTTGCATTACTGGGACAATGGTTAGCCGGAGCTAAGAAATTAGTGATGATTAAGAAGAGACGAGCATCACTGAGGTGAAATTTTCTGGGAAGTGTTTCTTGAGAGTCAGTATACAGAAGCTGTGTTCCAGAGGCGGCCAAGGTTGTGCCTTACACTGGCAGCCAAACTTGGTAGTATGAGAGGCACCCAGGTGGTACTGGTTTTGAAGTCATGAAGAGGCCGTGGAGAACAGCTGAGGCTGGGAGCTATGAGAGGCCCAGAGTAGCCACTGATGAAGGTGCAGCCTCAGGAGCAGCTGAAGGGCCAGGGTTGAAGAAGTCATGCAGAGAAGATGAGGATTGGCACCTTGAAGTGAGCCTAGAAGAGGCTGTTAGTGAAAGTGCAGCCCAGTTGCCGCAGAAGGCCTCGGCATTTTGGAGATGCCAGACCATGGGAGGACCACCAGGAACAGCAGCAGCAGCAGTGTGGAGTCACCTGAGCCTAGAAGACAAGCTGTGTGTGCTGCAGAGGGTGGAGGAGAAGTGACCCAAGGCCCTTGGAGGAGCCCAGAAGATCGTAAGTGGAACCTAGACATTGGACATTGAGTTATTTGCACTGTAAGAGTTTGGTTTTGCTTTGTTCAGATTGTGACTGTGCCCTGGTTCTTCCCTCTTGAAGTAAGGAAATATTTCATTTATTTTTTTGATTTACAGGAGCCCACAATTGAGACTGAATTTTTATTAAGATTTGTTTTTATTTTATGTATGTGAATGTTTCCCCTATAAGTATGTCTGTGTACCAAATTCATGCGATGTTCACAGGGTGTGGGGGGACAGAGAAGAGGGTGTGGATCTCCTGGCACTGAAGTTATAAATGGTTGTGAGTCATTATGTGGGTACTGGGATTCGAACCCAGGTCCTCCAGAAGAGCAGCAACTATTCTTAACTACTGAGCCATCTCTCCAGCCCTGAGAGACTGAATTTTAAAGTGTTTGATTTTTAAAGACTATGGGACTTTTAACGTTTGTAAAATGTTTTATGTTGTGATTTTGATGTTAATGTGTGATCTTGGGGGTGAACAAGAAAGGAATGGTTATGGTTAAACAGTGATATGTTTGTGTGTCAAGTTGACAAGAGGTCAACTGTCCTTGCTAGTTTATGCTAACTTGATAAATCTGAAAGGAGGGAACCTTAATTGAGAAAAGTCCTTTCTAAGATCCATCTGTAAGGCATTTTCTTAATTAATGAGGGAGGGTCTAGTCCATGGTGGGTGGTGCCATCCCTGGGCTGGTGGTCCTGGGTTCTATTAAAAAAAAAAAAAGAAAAAAGCAGGCTGAGCAAAGCCATGGGAGCAAGCCAGTAAGCACCACCCCTCCATGGCTTCTGCATCAGCTCCTGCCTCCAGGATCCTGTCCTGACTTCCTTCAATGATGAGCATTGCTGTGAAAGTGTAAGCCAAATAAACCCCTTCTTTTTCAAGTTGCTTGAGTCATGGTGTTTTGATGCAGCAGTACAAACCCTAACTAAGACAGATTTTTCTAGAGTGTGGCTAAATCTGGCTCAAAGGGTAATTTGAGCAGAGATATTTGCAAATCTATGCATGTTGCATTATTCACAATAGCTAAGATACTGAAGTGCTTAGGTGCCCATGAACAGATGAATGGCGAAAGGAACTGTGGTTGTATTAGTTACTGTTTTACTGCTGTGATAAGATGCCATGACCAAAGCAACTTACAAATGAACGCGTTTTATTAGGCTTACAGTTCCCGAGGGTTAAAGTCCGTGATCGTAGAGCAAAAGCATGGCGGCAGGAACAGCGGAGAGCTCACGTCTCAAACCACAAACAAGAGGCAGAGAGCACTCTGGGAATAGCATGAATCTTTTGAAACCTCAAAGCCCACCCCAGTGACACACCTCTTTCTATGAAGGCCACAACTCTTAATCCTTCCCAAACATTTCCATCAACTGGGTTCCAAGTATTCAAATATATGAGCCAATGGGTCCCATTCTCATTCAAACCACCACAGTAATAGATAGACACAATGGAACTTTATTCAGCTGTACAGAAGAATGAAATTACGTCATTTTCTAGAAAATGGATGAAACTAAAGGTCATCATGTTAAGTGAAATGAGCCAGCCTCAGAAAAGCAAATATCTCGTTTTCTTTCACACGTATAATCTAGTTTTAAATATGACTATGGCAATACATATATATGATATGAATATAAGGAAGACTATGAAAGGGAAGAAGAGGCCTAAAGGAGGGCAGAGAGAAGAACAAGACAGAGTCCTCCCCAATGAGGGTGGGAGAGAAAAATAAAATAGTACATATCTTCTCTCTTATGGAATCTGGATTTAACTCTCCTCCTATCTACCTATCTAAGTATCCTATCTATGTACTTATTTGTGTATCTATCTATACACACACACACACACACACACACACACACACACACACACCAAGAAAGCATTGGGGAGAGAGAAGCAAGCAGTGAGGTGGGAGGAGAGGTAGGAGAGATAGTAGAAGGGCACATATTATAAAGGGTATGATAATATATGTGAAAATACTATAATGAACCCTATTATCTTGTTTGCTAATTTTAATAATTTGGAAGGGTGGTACAGGCAAGGGATGACCACTAAGGTCAAAGGCACAGATAGAAACCCAGGAGAACATGATGGGCCTGGATTGCCAAGCTAGAGCTATACTTTTACGTTACATCAAGCAGTGAAGGGTTTAAACAAAAAAAATGAGGCACAGAGGTCATGTTCTGTTTCATTCCCCCAAAGAAATGCAATGCTCAACTCATCCCCCTAAAGAAATACAATACTCAACTCATCCCCCACAAAACTCAACACACCCATTTTCCCTCCCAGACTTCTGAGTGCCAGACCTATGTTTCCCACCACCCAACAGCCCCTTTATCTGGATATCCTGGTCCTCTCCATGAGTTCCTTAGGTTGGGTGACTGGGACCATCCTTCTGTGTGTCTACAGAGAGCCTGAAGGGTGTGCTGTTCAAGAGTATCTTTCGCTTTTGGATAGGTTGGGATCTGGCAAATCACCCCTCAACAACTGTAATCCAACATCACATTCACTAACCCATACTGGTTATGTGTTCAACTGATATTGGGAAAGAAATGAACAAGCTTATGGCCTAGGTGACAAGCTGCCTTCCAGATGGAACTGATTTATAAATTACTATCATTCTCTTTCAAGTTTACATATGGGCATGGATTCAAGGGTAGCAAGATGCCATTAGTAAGGGATCTTTGTTTTATTGCTTAAGGTATTTATTTTACAAATGTGAGTTGAGTAATAGTTCTCTAGGGCAGTTTGGTCAAACCATTGTTCCACGGTTGGGTAACACTCCACCCACTCTTGGGAATTAAATAAAATGTACTTCACAATGGTCATGATTAAGAGTCTAGGAGGGCTTCACAGGGTGATTCTTCTGTGCCCTATGGAGTTGACTGTGATGGCTCCATGGGGTACAAATGACTTGTGGGTAGGTCTGGGGAAATTCAAGAAGGTATTCCTCAAATGTCTCAAATTTTGGCAGGAGTAACCAGAAGCTGAGCTGGGTGGGGCTGGGCCACTCTCTCTTTGTAGTCTCAGGACCGCTCTATGGTCCTCCTAGAATGCTGGTTGATCATCATCTCCTCCCCCTCCTCTTCCTCCTCTTCTTCCCTTTCTTCCTCTTCTTTCTCCTCCTATCTGTTTTCTTCTCTTATTTTGGGAATTTTATTTGTTAGTTACAAAACTCCTTTTCATAGGATAGTTACAAAGCAATAGGAGACTGGTTAAGTCCATACACAATAGAATACAATTTTACCTATGCATGCAGATCTTGTTCGTCGGATTTCTAATGAGATGACTTTGAGTTCCAGGAGTGATCGTCAAGAGACAGGAAGACTCCTGAGTCTGAACATAGAAAGCTGCATGATGCCACTTCTGTGTGGTCTGTTTTACAAGAAAGTGGCGTGGAGGTTGCCTGGCCTTTTGAGATTCAAGGGAAGGGGACACAGAGAGATTTACCTCCCCCTAGCCAAGAAGACTGAGCGCTGCTGCTGTGTTTAGTCTCACAGGTGTGACTCTAGTGAAATTAGCCTTTTGATCCTCTGTGAAACAACCGCGATTGTTCTCATACTAAATGTGCATGAAGACATTTAACATTCTGGTTACTTATGTTTTTATTGTTATATGTGTGTGTAAAGGTCAAAGGACAACTTTTTTGTTTGTTTTTTTGTTTTTGTTTTCAAGACAGGGTTTCTTTGTGTAACAGCTTTGGTTGTCCTGGAACCCGGCTTTGTAGACCAGGCTGGCCTTGGTAGACCAGGCTGGCCTTGAACTCGTAGAGTTCCACCTGCCTTTGCCTCCGGAGTGCTGGGATGAAAGGCATGCACCACCACTGCCCGGCTTAGAGGACAACTTTTACGAGTTCTCTTCTACTTTTCTGTGGGTGCTTGGGCTCAAACTTGGTTTGTCAGGCTTCTCTGACAAGAGCTTTATCTATTGAGTCATCCCACCACCTAAATGGTTTTTTTTATTATTAAAGATTCATTTTATTTTTTATTTATGTGCATGTATCTGTGTCTGTGTGTTCTGTATACCACTTGTGTGTAGGTGTTTGTGGAGGCCTGGGTGTCAGATCCCCTGGAGCTAGAGTTGTAAGTGGTTATGAGCTGCCATACAGTATGGGTGTTGGGAACTGAAGTTGAATTGCTTAGAAGAACAGGAAGTGCTCTTACCTGCTGAGCTATCCCTCCAGGCCCCCTAAAGTTTTTTGTTTTTGTTTTTAATCAATGAATTATGTTTTTGTTTGTTTAAATAGTTATACAAAAAATGCATCTTTTTTGTTTTGTTTTGTTTTCTTTGTTTTTTAAACGATGTAATCTCACTATGTTGCCTAAGATGGTTTCCAAAGCCTGAGCCCAAGTGATCCTCATTGCAGCCTCTTGAGTACTGTGATTAATTCATCCTTTTAAAAAGCAAACTTGGGGGGCTGGTGAGATGATAATTCGGTGGTTAAGGGTGCTTGCAGAGGACCAGGGTTGGGTTTCCAGCCCCTGCATGGTAGCTCACAATCATCCCTAACTCCAGGTCCAGGAGATTCGGCACCTTCTTCAGGCCGCTGCAAGTAGCAGATAAGCATGTTGTGAGGTACCCACCAGAGAAGACCACTCAGACACAGATTCAAGCCAATAGAAAGTTTTTATTAATTGGCTGGAAACTACACTGGGTGTTCAGGATCTCAGTATAGCTCAGAACCTTTCTCACATGAGCTTTTAAACACACACACACACACACACACACACACACACACACACACACACAACCACATCCTGGGTTGACACAACTAAGTTAGCAGGAGCAGTTAGCCAGAAGCAGAACTACAGAACCAAAAAGCAAAGTTAGTACATTTATGGACTTTTCCAGAACTATGGACTTTGATGGTTTAGGTCTTTGTTCTCCTTTTGATAAGGTTTGCTGCCTACATGCTGGGTTTCAGGGAGGCCTGAATTGCGTTGGTTGTGCTAAGGTCTGTGAGCCGGATACAGGCATGTTTCATACATGCAGGCAAAACACTCCTACACAGAAAATAAAAATAAATGAATTTATTTTAAAGTACAATTTAGAGATGGGGAGATTGCTCAGATTTTGTGGTGGACATCTCTAATCCCAGTATTGAGAGGTGGTAGGGTGATAACAGGAGAATCAGTGGGGAACTTGGGGGCTAGGTAGCCTGGAGTATACAGTGCCACCTCAACCAGGGCAGAAGGAGAGAACCACCTTTGACAGTCGCCTCTGGCCTCCAAACACTAATCAGTTTCTGCCTCTGTGGATTTACCTATTTAGGACACATTGTATAAATGAAATCCTACAGCATGTGGCCCTTTAAATCTGGCCTTTTTCATTTAGCATAATCTTTGAAAGTTTTATTGTTATTATTTTTAATTATGTGTATGTGTGCATGCCTGTGTGTGGGGCATGCCAGAGGCATTGGATCCTCCTGAAGCTGGAGTTATGGGCTGTTGTGAGCACCTGATGTGGGTGCTGGAAACCAAACTCAGGCCCTCTGCAAGAGCAGTATGTACTCTTAACCACTCACTAGGCCATGTTTCCAGCCCCCCAGCAGAAGGTTTTGTTTTTGTTTTCTTAAAGATTGATGATTTTCTAGCATGTATTAATATTTAATTTCTTTTTTATGACTGAGAAATATTTCACTATGTAAATATTTTGTTAAGCCACTTATCAATTAATGCAGTTTGGTTTTTCTGCTACCTTTTTTATTATCATACATAATGCTGTTATAAACATTTGTGTGCAGTTTCTGGGTGGACATGTTTCCATCATCTTGACTATATACCCAGGAGTGGAATTGCTGGGTCATCTCTTATTTCTTATATTTTTGGTTTTGAGCCTAGCCTTGATGGCTGAGCCATCTCTCCAGCCCGCATCTCTTATTTCTATGCTCAATTACTTTTCAGGGAAGCTATTTCATTATATATTTTCACTTGCAAGTCTGAAGGTTTAAATTTCTCTGCATCACTGCAGTCACTTGCCATTGTGTATTTGATTTTAACCTTTCTTGTGGGTTAGTTTCCCCTGATGATTGAAGAGGCAGAAGGCCTTTTCATGTACTTACTGGTCATTTTGGTCTTTGGAGACATTTTCTGGGAGAAAAGTTCATTCTTATCCATCACCTGTCAGATTGCTAAGCATAGTGGTTATAAAACAATACAGACTTTGCCTTGTTACAATTTCTTTGCGGAAAAGCAGTTGAAAGCTAGAAAGCAGCTTCTCTAAGGTGTGCAAGCAGCCTTACTGTCTGAGAAACAGCCCATTTGGCCAAGGGAGGGGTTAGGAGTATTGTCTCAAGGTAGTTGACTGCTTAAAGTCAAAAGAGCAAAGTGGTTGGGTGTAGTGGTGCACACCTTTAACCCCAGTGCTCAGGAGGCAGAGGCAGGCAGATCTCTGTGAGTTTGAGGCCAGCCTGGTCTACAGAGCAAGTTCTAGGATAGTCAGGGTGATAGAGAAACTCTGCCTTGAAAAACAAAACAAAACAAAACAAA